>CAIGRP010117673.1:0-27699 GCA_903798385.1 Fraxinus cuspidata
CCGCAATATCCCAACATGAGGGCAAGGCGTTCTCAAGGGGCTGACACTATGTCATATGACATAATGGTGACCATGTTATTAGTTTGGGATTAGTGTATTTTGACCTCGTTTGGCCCTTATTAAAATTATAATACATTTTTCTCTCTTTTCTTTTGAACAATACATTTTTCAATAAAATAATATTATACATATATCAAAAAATTTCATTCTTTTTCAACCACCCACCCAAGGATGAGGTTTCTATTGCTATTTTACACACAATCAACATGAAGAAGGCAATTGTGCTTTTTGATGGTGATACTTGTATTTACAGATAAAGTATTAAAAACGTAAAACTACTACTTGAACAGACAGAAAGAAGGACGAGAAAAATACAAATCATATAATATTGAGAAAACTATGATATTTATAGCATTACAATATTTGTGTTTTAATAAATATATACAAAGGTCAAAAAGTGCTACACATTAGTATACGCTTTAGTCAACATCTTCAACTCCCTCCCGCGAGCGCTACTGTAGAAGATTACCAGTAATCCGATTTGTGGGTGAATACGAATTCAACATAATCATTTCCAATATCAAGGTTACTATTATTGAGCTATTTATTAACATCAACACATACTTGAAGAGCTTCGAAAAATACTATTACTATGAATATTGTAGATTTAGATTTCTTGTTATGCATTCGGTAAGTCTGTGTACGACATCTGACCATAATTTCCCCATAGCAATATAATTGTTACGAACTGGGAGATAAATGACATTTCGTATCGTGAAAATCTATACTTCATGGACACTACAGAAAATAAGAAAACGGTTATATTTTGTCAATATTTCCATTGAATCATCAATATATATTGATTACCAATAATCATACCATCGAAAGTCATTGACGGCTTTTTATAGATGATTCTCAATAACCTCACCGATAACAATAACATCAGAAATTCTAAAGCAGACGTGTCAATAGTTCCATTGAAATAAACAAATTATGTTATGCTCAGAATCATCAACAACAACACTCAGGAGCAGAGTCAAGGGACAAAATAAATTTATAATGAGCGAATATATAGAAAAAATTACCTTAATAAATGGGCTTCGGGGGAAGGCCCTGACCCCTCCCTCTGTCCCTGATCATACAATCTATGATTGCTAACATAATTTCAATTGTTTTTGGAAAGACTCATTTAGTGATTTTATCCATGGCCTCAAATTCAATTTGTTGAGCCATTTGTATTCAAACTACATTAACTTAGTACGTGAGTTGGAGGTGTCACGGATATGATGATATTTGAAATTTATGAAGCATTCGGTCCCATGTATGTCTAATCAACCATATCTCTTACAAAATTCAATGAATTCGCCCACTAGTTATTAATTTCAACATCACCAAAAGGACGGCAAAATTATTGTTTAGATGTAATAATAATCATTAAACAAAAATTAATCAGCATAGATGGCATTAGGGCAACTTAATCATATAATATTTTATATAAAACGTAACAATCATATAGTGACTAGATTAATAAATAACATGCTAAGGTGGCATCAACTTTAAACACATTGTACTCTAGACCTTAATTATTCTCCTTTGATATTGATATCTTATTTAATTGTAGTTATCCTTTGAATGAGTCACTTGTTGAAAAATTTACACCAAGTGAGGAGAAATTAACAGTAGGGTTGTTATCTTGAATGAATATGAATATGAATATGAATATGAATATGAATATGAGTTGTATTTTGAGTTTTTGCATACATATGAAAAATGTAACAAAAGAAGATTCACATTCAAACACGACAGTTGAATTAATAAAAATATACTACTTATTACGTGGAAAAAGGAGCTGAAATTTTGACAAAAACTAGACCCGTTTGTTTATCGTTTGGCCCGCCCGTCGCTTGAAATTGAGGCTCGATTTCACCGAATCACGAAGCTTTTTTCGGACCGAACCACAAGCCGCCCCTCCTGAATTTACATCCCTACCCAGTGGCCAAGCCTGTTGAAATCAAATGCACAAAACATGAACACAATCAAGAATCCAAAAGAGAGCATTCTTTTTTTTTTATTATTATTGAAGCACGATTCGAATTCGTGTTTGATTCGATAATTACGTGAATCCAAACTATTCCATTTACAAAATACTCAAAAATAATGAAGGAATGATATTAATATCAAACCTATTGAAATCACAAAACACAAACAAGAATCCAAAAGGGAGCTTTCTTTTTTATTGAGGCAAAAGCTATATATAAATAAATAAATACACATTGACTATTTCAGATTCACTCACCCCTCAGAGTTACAAGATTCCACCCAATAAAACAAGAAAATTAAATTTCAAAGCCCTAAAAAAGATCGGTTAAAAAAAGGGAAATATAAAGTAGAAGGGAGACACACTTGGGAGTGGTGGGTCTCACCCTCACTAAGGTGTGTACACCTTCAAAACCGAGTTAACCAACCGGGTTCGGTTCACTCAGGGTCTTAGCTGAGTTTCCAGGCCGAGGTAGCAATCAATGGCCTTGTATGCCATCCTAATGTCAAACACCCATCTTTTTCCTCAACTCTATACCCATCTCCACCTGCAAATAAGGCCAATAACATACTAGCCTGCTTATAAGCATTTGAACCCAAATGAACCGGCTCAAACCCGGCAGACTCAAACCGGGTTCTCCACTGGACCAAGGTCTCATGTCTCTCCACCCGGTCCGGTCCCTCACACGCCACCACATTACAGATCTGCCGCCCCAGGTAAACTTCACTCATAACCTTGTTCTGAACACTCACCGCCTCGCCGCCGCTGCTCTCCAACGAATCGAAAAAGGTTGAGTAATAGTGCAAAGACTCCGTGAACCGGTCCAAGAAAACCAGTCCATTGTGATTAGCCTCCAGCTCAACCACAGTCAAGATTTCAGGATTCATCTCGCTCACGACTTGCAGCACCTTTTCAATCGCGCCGGGTCGGGCCAGCAACTGATGAAGCTCGAAAATGGAATTCACAGCCACAGTTTCACCTTCCCTTACATCAAACATCGATGCGTTAAGATCAGCTAATGAATTAGCCACAAAGCCTCTGTAATCAAACTCAACGTGAATTGTCTCAGCCAATTGAGCCAATTTACACCCCACTTCTTGTAAATGATCGATGTCATCGTGTGAAGGCGGCCCAATTCCTGTTAATCGGAAGCTGGGCGGGCCGCCGGGCCTCAAGGCCAAGGCCTGTAAAAGAGCAGGCCATTGCATCCCCTGTTTCATACTGAAATCAATTATATGGACGTGAGTTTTACCTTCAAACGCTTCGAGAATGGCTTGATTAGCGGTAAAATGGGCGAATTTCAGATACGGGCAGGTCTCGTAGAAGTGCATTTGAAGTAGGTCAGCGAAGGCTGTATCTTGTGGATTTGTGGGATATAATTTGTAAATTCTCCTGGCTAATGCTTCAGCAAAATATGTAGCCACCTTTCGCATAGCCCCTGCTTGTGATACTGAAAGGAACCTAATTTGTTTGACCAAAGCCTCGGCCAATTTCAAGTTCTCTTGCTGCACAGCCTCTGCACAAGCCATCAAGGTGTGAACTAGCCTAATACCATTTTCTTGTGAGTCAACCAGGAGCATGGGACGGGCAGACTCGATGGGATGTGCAGAAATTGACTCATTAGGCGAACCCCAAGAAACGGTAGTAGAATTTGCCATACCAGAATATGATGATGGTTTCAATTTTTTGGGTTGTGGCTGATGCTGGGGCGGTGGGTGCTGTTGACTTGTGGGATACACAGCTTTCCCTGGAATAGAAATAAGATCTGAACCAAAATCTGAATCAACAACCATTTGTTGCTGGGTTGAAACGGAGATTTGAGCACGGGCATGGCTATTCCAGCTGTTATGGCTGTGAGAATCAATACTAGTAACAGTAGATGATTCAAGGAACGGATCTTGAACAATAGAGCTGAAGTAGTCAAAATTAGGAGGAGGATTAAGCTCAGAAATCATGGATTCAAGCCATGATGATAGATCTGAAGGATTGTAATGAACAGTATCAGATGCTATTTGAGAAAGCCCATCTTGTTGAACACTACCCATCACTTCTTCAAGCTGTTCAAGCTTCTGCGCAACCTCAGCCATATCAGATGATTTAACCTTGTAACCCAAAACTGCAAAGAGTTCATCAACACCACTTGCATCTTGTTCTTCACACCACATCTTTCCCTTGTTGGATGAACTAGAACTCCCACTCGTGGCAAAATTTTCTTGATTCGAATTGACCCTCTTCATGATTTTCTTGGGATTCTTTGATCTGGGTTTCTCTTCTGCACACAAACTAAAGGAAAAAGAGAGTTGATGAATGGTTGCTGAAGAAGAAGAATCTGAGCATTGGGGATTGGGGGTTTCTTGATTTTTCACATATGGGCTCTGTAAATTTTCGTATTATTCAGAAAGGAAGAGAGAGAAATAGAGGGTTTTTTGGAGTGAGAAAAAAGATTGTACTATATAATAATAGCATCACAAATAGATGGAGCAGCAATGCTAAGTGTAGATTAAAAGTTTTGACATTTTGACATTTCATTATTCTCCAATAAAATATAAAAAATAATAACTGTCGATAAGAAGGTCTGTAATTTTTTAAAACTGTCCAATATAACATTGTCAAGTTATGCAGTATAAATAATAATGTAAAATTTAGCGATAGAGGAAGACAGAGAAAGCGCTCGTATCAAAGTGCTCTCTCTGAAAAATAAAGCCATAACAGAAACAGATAAGATGAACTTTGCATTTTCGAGTGTGCTGTCAAACTTTTTTACTGCTATATAAAATAAATTATTTTACAGAGAAATTTCTTTGCTTTTATTTCACCTCATATTATAAAATTCATTTTTTTTTATCAAATTTATTTTCTCTCACATTTTATAAATTTCACAATTTTTTATCTCATTTTCAAATACATATTTATCTATCCCTATAAAGCCATCCTCCCTTTGTTCATTCTTGGACAAGTATGGTATCCCAATTTACACTTTAACTAGTAATAAGAGGAAAAGATTTGAGTAGTACAACCCACTTTTATCATAATTTTAGTAAAAATTTAAGTTTTAGCTAAATCAAACATAGGGACAATAATGCTTAGATATTAAGTGCAAAATTATACTGTAGGAGTTAAGTCTTTTTTATTACTTTATTTTTTTCAAACTTATTATTAGAAATTTAATTTTAAAAGAGTCAAATATTTTATCTTTTCATGATTGAGATGAGAAAATTACATATAATCATCAAACATGTTGCTCGATTAGCAAGTTAATCCGTAACTTCTTAAAAGAAAATTAGGTTTAAAATTTACTTTTTCACATGAGATAGTTTCTAAAAAGAGAAATTTGTATCCAGCGTGTGACGATTTAACGAACTTTTAGCTGGTATCTATCGTTAGGTCTAACCTTAATTATTGATTTATGATAAGTGTATCTTGTATACTTATCTAAACCATTAAATTTGAGTATTTGTTAGAAATTTGTATAAGTTATAACTTAATTATATATTAATTATGTTTGTTAGATTGAACTCAATACAAATTGGTGGAATTGAAACAAATGAACGAAAAAGGGTAAAAACGAAAGAAATTCAAAATTTGGGGATCAAAGTATCCACATTCAATAGTTGTTTCGGACCACAACCGATGATTGAAGATCATATATGATCAATTGGATGCACTTGTAGGTCAAATGAGTGAAATATAGTGGAAATATTTTCACAAATTAATTTCTACCCGAACAAGTTATGCTCCGAATTTTTAGATTGGGGACCAAAGTGTAAACATTCAATAGTTGATTCGGACCACAAAACGATGATTGAAGATCATATATGATCAATTGGATGCAATTCGAGGTCAGATTAGTGAAATATAATTGAAATATTACAAATCAATTTTCAACCGAAAAAATTATGCTTCAGATTTTTTGTCTTAACTTGTGACCTATTTTTCGGATAGCAAACGTTCGAATTGAAAAAATTGCATTTCTAGAAAAATTGTAACCCTTTGAATTATATTTCCAACATACTTTGAATCACGTTAATCAAAAGTTGGGGAGAAAAGGTTATGATCAAAATATCGAAAGTTGCTTAGGGACGAAATCCCCAAACCTACATGCGCGCGTGCGAGGCTGAAATTTTAATTACCGAGAATAAAACAACTCAATTGCGAGCCATGGGGGTCCATTTTCGTAGATAAATCATCAATTTACTTTTACAATTTAAATTCTTTTATAACCCAAATTGGATGCGATTTTAACATATTATCTAATTAGTTGCTTGTTGTAATGTTGTGAGATTCACAATAAACTTAGAATGCGACAAAATTAATATATGTACCATAGATGTTAGGAATAATATTTATCACATTTACAATAATATAGATAATCTGATTTTTAATGCATTTTAATCATTTGAATTCGGATTCGAAATATATTTTAACCGTGACTATAATACAATTAATTTATCTTTTTAAAGAAAATTATATATCATAACTTTATCAATTGTCAAAAACGTATGAACGGAATTAGATTGCAAATTAAGAATTGAAATAGATAGCAATAGGCGGATTCGAAATTTAATACAATTATCCATAATTTGATAAATAAAATAAAATAAAAAATCAAACTTTTACGGCTTTCTTAGATTAATTTAGCATACATTAAATCAATTTCTCTTTTATTTACATAATTCAAATTTCTTACCTACCTAGTAAATTTGAATTGAGTTTATTCAACGTTAGACGATACTCTCAACTCGTTGATTCTATTATTTGGATATTAATTCTTCCTTTTTAATGAGAGAAGCACTCAATAATTAATATCCTGGAGTAGAAGTTGACATTTCAATTGATTATACATAGCATTAGTAAGAGAGGTTATTTTAATTAAAATACTTAAGCGTTATTTAATTAAGGAAATACGTCTTTAATAAATTATCAAGTACAATTTATTAACGCGGATAGGATCACAAGTCGCATATTTTGTCCCCCTTCTGAAAAACACAAAATTAAATAATGTAGTTTTTTTTATATGAAAATAAGTGCAAAGATTCTTTATATTATTCTATATATAGAAATCTGTTCCATTTTTTAATGCATTTTGGAACACGTATAAACTCGTAACATAGAAAATTCAAGAATTCAAAATTATTCTTGGTTAAACACATAAGATAGAATCCTGTTTTTAAAGTAGCAATACATTAAAATTCAAGCTCATCATTAAAACTAATGTCACGAGAACTTAGATCGAATTTCAACTCTTGACGATTACATATATGAGATGGAAGATCGAAAGCTAACTGTAAGACTTTGGACCATACTGACATGTTCTTTGTGATTGTTGTCTCATTTCGACTCGTTATCGAATTTCAAAATTGCTTTGTAGCTGCCGTACGTTGTCGAATTAACTATTTTAGTAGGTAAATTCAAGAATCGATTCAAAATTCGAATCTTACATGTAAAATAGAAATAAAACATTCCTTAAAAGAATCTCAACAGGATGAGACGGACAAAGCAGGACGGAGTCGAGATGGCCCTCCATGTTCTTGATCCCTACATGGATTTTCAAAAGGCAGGACCCAGACCATGTTATCCTTGCCCATTCCTTGGTGTTTCGAGACAGGAACATTATAAAATTTATTAAAACACGCTTCTTAAAAATTGTTATCCCTTTTCTATGGGAGTCTCGTATGCCTAGAGTATTCAAGTAAAGCTAGTTTATTTTTTTCTGCGAAAACAAAATTTTGCTAATATTGGTACCTAGGAAAACCACCAAAACAATTCTTATACATTTTTTGGATAAATAATATCCAATCAGCGCGTGCAAAGCTCGTGACTCGATCGATTCACATACTACACAGTTTCAGATATGGCCCACATGATGGAGTCCAATTGACGACGTGACCCCGCCGCCGTGTGAACCGGTAGATGGCGAACGAGGAAAGACGAATATGGTAACGGAGAATCAGAAGAGTTAACGGCGTTACTTGCGGCCTTATCTTCTCAATTCCCTATGTGCGTTGAACTCTCTCTCTCATCTGTGCGTTGTACGGGAATTTTGCCCCACCTATGTCCCAAACGAGCTACTCACCACAATTTCCATATTTTTTTTACCCTTTAATCGATGACTCACTGCATGTTTGACCACGCTTCAAATTTTAGTTATAAATAATTTTTTATTATTATAAGTTAAACGTTAGTTTGATAAAGATCTATTAAGAAATTGTTTTATTTATAAAAGTTAATAAAAAGTATCAAGAAGTTATAAAAAATGTCAAAATATTTTTTTAAAAAGAATATGTTATTGGAAATAAGTATGAAAAGAAGCTATTCTCAAAAAATAAAAATTAGGTACACAAAAGTGCATTCGAAAACTTAAAGTTATGAAATTTAGTAAAATAAAATATTTATTAATTCGTATACAATACTGAAAATAATTCATATAGATAAAGAATTGAAAGGAATCAATTTCTTAATTACACATAAAATACTTTTTTATTTGAACAATTGAACCAAAATTCTACTTCTGTTGTAAGAGGAGTGTGTAATTATTTCCATAAGAATAGTAAAAGAACAAAAACGACAAAAAGTAACCTCATATTTTTGTGAATTGCATCATTAAAAAAAAAAAAAAAATCGCCCTTCAAATTTTAAGCATTTTAAAAGTTATTTCTGAAATCCGTAATGGTGATGAAAAGTCGATAATGATGACTCATTGTTCACGCGATTCTTATCCACCAATCTTGTTCTCAACAACAATAGTGATTTCATATACGTCATACAATAATAATCATGGACATCTTCAAACAGCACCGCAATTGTTGCATCTTTATAGAGCGAATGCAACTCTTATTCCAATTAATACATGAAACAATAAATAGACATGATTCACAAGCTACCAACTCCTAAATACTAAAAAAATTTGGGTCACAAATAATATTAGGAAATAATTTTAAAACTTGGTAATTTACATAAAAATCGAGAATTTGAGCCTTCAAATAAAAAGACTCAATTTTCTTGTCCTATATATAAGCCCCTTCTTCCAGCACACGTGTCAAACAAAAAAAAATCTTAGTACAAGGTAAAAATAACATTATCAGAACAAAAATCTCAATATATTTTGTCGTTTGAACTAAAACTTTTTAGCTTATACCAGTACGATTAATCAATAGTTGTAAAAAGATCAAGAAGCTACTAATAAATTTTAATAAAATAAAACAGTACATGACACGAGAATTTGCATGAAGAATTTTTTTTTAATAAAATAAATGATGATGATGTATTTACAAATAATTGCGATATGTATTATAGCCTAGTATATAAAGTTCCAATGCATAAAATTTTATATTATTGAGTGACTTAACATCCAACTCCGTGAAATATTGCTCGAGAGGGCTTTCCTCGTTGACAAATGCTTATTTTAAATTTGAGTGTCAAAAGTCTGTGTTTAAATCATAATTCTTTAAAAAGTCTGTGTTTAAATCATAATTCTTTTACTTATTATTTAATATATAGACTCTTAGTTAGTGGTATTTGATGGATATTAACGATGAAAGAATGTATTTTAAATAGTAATACGATGTGAAATATGTTATTATAAAGTAAGGAAAAGTTATTTATGTAATGAAAAATATTATTTTATTGAATAATGTGTGGTTGAAAATGAATTTTAAAAGAATATGTGGCAAACAGTGCTTAATCTACGTAAAATAATCAACAATCTATTCACAGAAAGTGCATGTTCAATCAAAATTAGAACAATCGACTAGTAAAATATCGGTTGATATTTTAAAAGTTAGACCAAAACAGTCTTAATCTTTGAATTAAAACCAATTAGTCTCTGTATCTGCAATAGAGAATCTGTTTTAAGGGTTGTTTTTTTTAAAATACATTTTTTTTTTCTTTTTAACAACACACTCTTCAATAAAATAATATTACACGTGGTTACGTAGACATCAGATGTCGATCCCACTCACATCCACGTAAGCAAATTTCAACACTTTTTTATCGGAGATTCGGACAGAAAATGATGGTGTTTGTGGACGTGGAAAATACTTTATGATGCGAGACAAAAATATTCAAATACTGATAATATGATCAAAGATAATTGCATATAAACAAAAAATCATAAACAACTCAAGTGTAAAGGGTTACATTATTCTTCAAATGGCATTAGTTGTTACATTTTATAGAGTTTTGACCGACGTGATAGCTGTTGAATAAGAACCACGTGTTCTCATCTCCCAAGCCGAAGCCTCACATTGCTTACTTTGCTATGTATTTAATACATTGAAACGGGTAGCCACTATATGTCTAGACTGATTAACAATTCTGATATTCATTATTACAAACTTTATATCAATCATTCATAAAGATTGTCTGCAGATCTTTTAAAAGACAGCAATGACTTCAGCCTAAGGGATCTTCGGATTGGAGCAAGGGTCAACTAAGGGAAATTCGTATTGGAGGTTTTCGGTGTGAAGAGCTTCGATTTCTTATATAGTACTTCGACTTTAGAGTTTCAGTCACTTAGATAGTGCTTCTGTTTCAGAACTTCAACCACTTAGATGGTGCTCCAGCTCAAGGTTTCATCCACTTGCTTAGTGTTTCGGCTTCTTCTCACGCCTCTATTTTGAGGTGCCGGCTTCTTTTCGAGCCTTAATTTTGAGGTGTAAAAAAATTTAACTGAAAAAAAATTTCTTCATTTTTAATCACACATTCTCTATCAATTTATCATTGCAAAACATATTCTACACAACAAATAAAGCTCAAACGTGCCTTTAATATTTTTATATACTACATATATAAAACCAGGGGTCCCAAGTTCTACCCAACAAAAACAGATGAACGTGACATTTGCAGCATGGTCGAGGCAAAGGCGGTCCAACAGACTGAATCGCGTGGCGGAGGCCGCAACTCATCACCGCCATACTCCCCCGCCCACCCGGCGCCACCACCAGCTTTTCATTCCATTGGTATCAATAACCATGATTTGTGGCGGGGACCACACAAAGCAACAGAGCTCCCACATCCATCTGCCACGTGATCGTGTAGAGATTCCAACAGCTTGAGTGGGGTGGCGTGGGTTGGGGTGTGGTGTATACTATTTTTAGCACTGAGATAGATCCAGCCATGCTCTGCTGTCTTTGACTGACACATGTCACTTACCTTGCACCATTTTTAAGATATTGAAATTATTACTATTTTTATCCCTAGAATTGCCCATCCCAAGCAACTTTTCTTGTAATGTTATTCAAAATTCAGCGCCTGATCGAAACTCTTCAATTTATTTTACAGTTTGCTACAATAATATTTTCGCATCACATTAGCTCAATAAAATATAAAATATTTTATACAATTATTTTTTACTTTTTAATCACACAGTCTCCTAAAAATCACTATTCATAACTTTTTTTTTTTTAATAAAAATGATTGTCTACCATGCACTTAGTCTCACTAGGGTTATACTATCAATCCATGCGACGCTAATATATCATTAAATAATAAATACAATTAAATAAGTTGATTAATTTCATTTAACTTATCATCTAACACAACATAGATTGAAGTTATAACTTCAGTATGATAATAGTATTATTCGCAAAATATATAAGGTAGGTGCAAGTACCTTGACATGCTTTGAATTGATTGGTACGAATCTAAGAGCAAGAGTTCGACAATCTAGGTAAAATAGAGTTTTAATAATGTGAATATATGATTAAAAAATATGGAAAAAATTTTGAGTTTATGTACATAATATTTTTTCTTTTTTGTAAATATGTGGTTAAAAATTATGGTCAAACATAACTGAGTATATCGTCCAAATCAATTATAAATGAGAACCAATTTATATCATAAAGTCACAATGAAACGATTTGGTGCCTACCCGTTCGTAATGTATTATAGTCTTTGAATTAAAATGTTACTAAATATGCTTCTCAAACATGCGAAAGGATTACAATTGATCTAGTGCATATACTTTCTCGCAAAGGAGCATCAGAGTCAAGTCGCTGCCCACTCACAACTCCTCCAACTCTCTTCCACACAACCACTACTGCTAGAAAGTCTTCAAATCACGAAGCAACCATTCCAACAACTAGGTGTAAACTTTGCCGGAAAAAATGTGCGACTGATCAATATGGCTAGCGATTGCTTAGTCCACCACGCAAAACATAATTCTTATCCATTCAGATATCTCATAAAAGTATGCAAATCACCTCAAAAAATATATATTGTAATTAATATTTTGGGAGGGACATTGATGGTTTCGGCTACGAAAGCACCATCGATGATCTCCAAAACATCGTTGATGGTATCGTCATAGATAATCTCTGGTGAGAGTTGATTATTACCAACGATATAGCCATCAACAATTACGTTTAAATCATCCACATATATCGATCTTAATTAGATTCACCAATAGTAATTGTCAGCAATCACAATGGCTTCTCATTAATGACTAGTAGACTGTTGGTGATTCCCAACAACATTACTTCACGCTCATTGATAATTGCAAAGGAATACGCGTCGTCCGTAATTCCATTTGAATCACCAACAACTATTGATTTCAATCATAACCACTAATCGTTATATTGATAGCTTCTCTTCGATAACTTGAAGCACCTTCGAGACAACATCACTAATGATATTATCGTCGATAATAGTTGATGAATGTGCTTCGACTATTAACAATGATATCAATTTCACTAATTCCGTCTGAATCACCAACATATATTGAATTCAATTATAATTACCAACCGTTATACCACCAAGGATTACCAACGAAATTTCGGTGAGTCCATGATCATTTGCTTCAATATTTTTTATTCTTATTTTCAAAAATGTCCAATAGCTGATTTATCTAAAGTCCCAATTATTTGAACCGCATCTAAAACGATGTACATCAATGGGCTTAGCCAATAGAGGCAGGGACAAAAATTAAAAAACAAAAATATTCTTTTCCAAATATAACAACTAACAAATTTATAGCTTATCAACTACTTGAAATCGTATAGGCCCATATTAGATGTAGCATCCTCGCTGGATTTTGGAAAAAAGAATTCTATTTCTTTTTTATTTTTTAATCAAAACTCATTTTTCAATCTTCCCGTTTGTGCTGTAGACGTGCATACATCAAAACATCTCATATGCATGTAAACTACATTTATTTACTTTAACCTAAAGGGTTCAACTTCAAATGCTATTGATCCGATGTGAAACCTATCTATTTTGCCATGATCAAGCTTTCCGCCAACTTGAGTGTATAATAACCGTAACAAATCACCCCAGAAGAAGAATTTGCAATAAGATATGTTGGACACGTTATTTATGTAATGAAATTATCGATTGTTTGTTGTACGTTTTCAAGTATTGTGATAAGAATCCATATCGATCAAGAAATTCAATAGTGTCGTGTTAGCTGTAAAGGTGTGGCTCATGGGGATAATTAATGAACTAATAATTTTGATTTAACACTAATGTAAAATCAATATAATTATTAACTATTTGATAAGAAGTGTATATATATATATAGCAACGGCCTGCAAGAATTTTTACTTGGTCATATCATCTGTGTAACACCTAACGAGGTTGGATCGAAAAATGGAGCTTCTATTGTTGGACCACCTTCAATTTCACATCAAGAAAACAACTCTCCTACATTTTGTGGTAGAGAAGTATTCGGAAAGGATGTGACATTATGCATATCCGGTAACGTAGATAAAATAATACTGAATAATAAAAATGTTTAGTACTTGCCTAACATGCATGATTGCGTCTAACCATGATTGATGAAAATACATAGAGTACAAATGATTGATGAAAATAAGTAATAATGTGCACTGAAAATAAAGGTTTGAAGACCAAAAGCGATAAACAATTGGTAGAGGACCCATATGCTTTTGCTTATGAAAGTTTAGGGACCTTAGCTACAAATTTCCCCATTTAAAATATGGATATTTTTGATAACTTTCTTGATTATCATTTAGTCTTGTAGCAATACTATAGTTGCACGTATCACAAGAGAGAAATTTCAATATAAATTTATTTTATCTTTATTTTTTTGTAGAAATGGTGTGTTTCTTTTTTTCTTTTGAAACGTTACCTAAAACAGAATATTACTTGCATAATTACGAAAATTAACTTAAATTTTTTATGAATAAAATTAGGATTTAGTATCATTCAATATTACCTGCATTTTCATAATTTCACTATCAATTTTCAAGGTGAAAATGCGAAAGAGGAAATGAATCCAAATAACAAAACCAACTTCATTTCGACTCCTAAGCCTAAATATTTAAAGTCCCATCTCCTTTATCCCGATTCTCCACCATTGATTATATTTTGAATTCATTTTATTCAATTGATTCCAATTACATCATTGTCAACTCATTAGTCGATACCTCCGTAGTGGATTAAGAAAAGGAAAAATGAAAAGAAGAAAGAAAAAAATTGATTTGGCACCAACAAAAAATATCAAGCATTAACGTCCCTTTCTCAAGACATTGTGAAAGATTCCAAGAAACTTGAATTATTCTTCCAATAACTTAGAAATATAACTTTTTCCTATTTAATTAATAGTTAGCTTAACATCTAAAGTAAAGAGATCCCACATTATATGACTCTCTTCATACACCAATTACTAAAGTTATATAATATATATACAATCATTTGAAATTAATTTAGAGAAAATGAATATATAATTAGTAATTACACATTTTGGACACTTATATTTGTTAACACGTGCCGGCTATATGATGTAGACTTAGCATATGCTACATATATTTCAATTATATTAATCCAACTTAAAACTAAATAAGTATATTCAGACACAAAGATTATGTCAAAAAAATAAGTGATTTATTTTATGAGTCTCGTCTTTTTAATTATTTTCCAAAATGATATCGAGAATTTCACCATGCTGTGATTGTGTAGGTATAATGTAAGTTATAAATTTGATCGATACATGTACTTCAACTTCACATACGGTTATGGAGCCAGAACTCGGAACAAGTGGGAGACTAGTTTAATTATGATTTTTTCAAATATAAAATATAACGATATTAATTTATTTATTTTTAAAAAAAGTCGTAGAATTATTTTTCTCAAATCTCAATGGGACCAGGGTCGCCACTGGCCCCCGCCTCCCTCCGCCACTGCCCAAATATGAACATTTTAGCGGTGTACAATTTTTTATATGAGAATACTAGTCATAGGTCCGTAATGATGCATTAACATGTACTTATGTATCTATTATACAACAAATTATGTATAAATCAGGTAAATAAATTATGGGAACGTTGTTTGCTTAGACACTAGGGCACCTATGGTGCACTAAATTAGGTTGTATAAATAATTTAAGTAAAATTATAATACATAGTATTAGGTAGATGGTATTATGATATATTAAGGTAAATAATATTCCGTAATTTTTCATTCAAAATTAAACATTTACACTATCAATTGTATAATCTAATACGGAAGTTACAAGTGAGTTTAGGTTGAATTAAAAAAGATGTAGTAATCTACATTCTTTTAAATGAAAATTCAAATATTACTATCCATATTTATCCACTGTTAAATCCACCAATGACCACCCAACTTAAAACTTAGCGCATATTTGACTCCTATTATTCTACATTATAATTAGAGAAATAATAATTTTTTGAAAAATGTATGGTTGAAAAGAAATGAAAAGTTTTTGGTTTATGTGCAATATTATTTTATTGGACAATATGTTGTTGATTAGAAGATAGCGAAAAATGAATTATAGTTTAATGTGAAATAATGAAGGATAAACAAGGGCTTAGTGTAACTATGACCTTCCAATTTGATTTTGTTTCATTATGACCATCCAATTTTATATTTAGTGTCATCACGACAGCCACTCAATTTAATTTTTTATTTTATCATGGTCACCCAATTTCATATAACATTTCATTATGAAATTTTTTTTCACAATTTTTATTAATTTTAAAAGAGGTAAAATGATAACTTTGCATTATATATATAAAATAAATTTAAAATAAAAAAAAATTATTTTAAAAACTTTTTGTAAAAAATAAGTTTTATTTTATTTTATTTTTCTAAGTAAAGTTTTTATTTTATTGTAAAAACGTCTTTTTAAATAAGTTTTTATTTTATTTTATTTTTATAACTAACATTTTTTTAATTAAGTTTTTATGTTATTTAATTTTTTTATGGAACTTTTTTTTTAAATAAATTTTTTTATTTTATTTTATTTGTTATGTAATTTTTTTTTAAATATGGTTTTTTTTAAGTAACATTTTTTAATAAGTTTTTATTTTATTTTTTAAGTAACGCTTTTATTTTAGTTTTTTAAATAAGTTTTTTTTTTGTCAATTTATTTTTTATATGTAATGTAAAATTATCATTTTACCTCTTTTAAAATTAGTGAGAATTGTGAAAAGATGTTGGCTGATCATAGTAACACTAAGTATAAAGTTGGATGATCATGATAGAATAAAATCAAATTGAATTGTCATAGTAACACTAAATATAAAATTGGGTGGTCATTGATGGATTTAACTATATTTATTCTTCGTAGCACCCTCTATAATATAATTCATATTAAATTGTTTTATTTGGTCTAACTCCGTGCGTCAAAGGAATGTATTAAAACTTTTGGTCAGAGATAGTTCCTTAGACGCACGGTTGGAAGTTGCCAATTTCAAAAAAATAACTAAGATTAATCACACTTTAGGAATTGTTACTCTTGAAATTCTGTTTTGACCAAAAAATTATAAGTAAGAGAGAGAGAGAGCCGCGCTTTTCTTTTTGAAGTGGATTGATGATGAACCTTAAAATCACCATCACCACTTAAAAAATTTATAAAATAAATAAAAGAATTTGTTGGGGGTATATTTATTTATTCGATTTATATTTCATTTTTAGGATTCAATAGATGAATTGAATTTTCGTTCATTTTGCCATCTTGACAAATTTGATACAATCTCTTTACCTTTTCAAATGAAATTCGAGTCCAAATCAATGACTTGATAAAATTTTGCTCTTACCATTTTAATTAGAACTTAATATTGAATATGCTCCAACTTAACTACTTTCGTGAAGGATATTTTGACCTTTAGCATTTAATTAAAGTGCTTGATAGGGATACTTTATACGAGGTACATTCAATCATTATAAATTTGAACTTCATTTTTGTGAATGAATAATTAAAGTAAGATGAAAATTTTGAAACATATTTATTAGCTCCATTGGAAAATTAAATGTGAAGTCCTTTATAATTACTCAACTTTTAAAATATAAAATATGTGCACTATGCCAATAACCTCCAAATCTTCTCAAAGATATTTATCTATAAAGAATGGAAATATTCTATCACAAATAGCCTTGATAATAGAGAATATAAGTGGAAGCATTAGAGGAATACTATTTACTATTTAGCACTATTCGTTTTACACCACATGTTTATGTGGCGCTATAGGAAAAATCAAACGAGTCACATGATTCCATATTTCTTTGAGCTCATTACAATGTAAGGCTTAAACTGATGTTCTAGAACCACTGGTGTTAGATAGCATTATTCGGAAGGAGTAATGTCATGTTTGATATATTGATCGAATATGAGGTATCATGATTGGATAAAATTAAAGAAAAAGAGATGTGTGAGATATTTATTCGGTATATTATTCTACCTAAACATACTCTAACGACATATTTAGTAATATAAACTAAATATAACTGCGTATCGAGACGATTATATAAAGTAAAGTTGGTTTGCATTAAACTCTTTTGGTGGGCTTTGCCGTCCAATAATTTATGTTGGATATGGAAGGAGGAGATGTAGCGATTGCTAATAGTGTTCAATCTGTTCCACCAACACCTTTGTCCATTCAGACAGCAATTTAAGCAAATGTGATATGGCAAGAAATATTTAGCATTCTATTGGATTGGACAACACTACAAAAAAAGGGCACTTGAGAAATAATAATAATTATTATCATTATAGTGATAATATGTTTTAAATTTAGAAGAAAAAAAAAGAATAAAAAAGAGGTGGCCCTAAATCAATTTTCCTTTTTACATCAATGGAGGAAATGGAAAGGAAAACTTTACAGAGGAAAAGGAGAAAAATAGTCAATCATCATAAGACATAGAGGAAGGTGCTTTTCCATTTTCATGTAAGAGCTCACATCAATGTAAATAGGTGGTTGTCTATTGAAAAGTTGAAAAGGGAAGGATTTTTTTGTAGATTTATTGTCGAGTACCTCTAGTTTGACATGAGGTAAAACTTCAATATTGCATCCCCTTGTTACACTCCAATCATCATGTCAATTTTGTATTTGAGTATGAAAGTTAGCAAAGTAAGGACCGCTATTGCCATTTTAAAAAGATTAGAACAAAAAAAGGATGATATCAACTCGTACATTTATTGTCGACATGGATTGCCTCTTCTTGGAGGTGTTAGATCGTGACGTGGTGTCTCTCTTGTTACTCTATGACCATCAAGTCAATTAAGTATTTATGGAAATTTAGCAAAGTAGTTAGATAATTCTATTTGCATGTCCACAAGTTTCTAACTAGGGTAAACCTTGAAGAGTTAATTGGCTCATTTTTAAACCATTGGAGAGAAATAATTATTCATACTCCTACTATTCAAATGTTTAATAAAAAAATCAAGGCACAACAAATTTATCTTCCTAGAAATTGAATCTCTCATATCCCTTTATATAGTTTAGTAATTTCTTGTGAATGAAGATGCTTAACAAAGGCTATCACGGTCTTAAGAAAGTCTAATGAAAGATATCCCCTTCTTTCTTAAGAGGGCGAAGAGATTCTAGGATAACTAGATAAGTGATTGATAACAATTTAATAAATAATCGTTTGTAACCAATCAAAAGATTCTTCACCGAATCAAAATAACCAAGAAAGAAAGTGACTATTCATATAAAATTAACTTTTCCATGATAAATCAACGTACCATGTGGGACCAAATGGTCCTTAAAAGACAGCAAAACTTTGCTGCTACCATGTGCTTCATGTCTACCTCCTATTTTGCTATATTGATTGCCCATTCAGAATCCTCAGACACCATTGTATGGCCTTAAAAATGTTATAAGAAGTTTTATTGTTTAAGGGGCCACAATGATAGGCATGCAATGGAGTGATATGCCCTTATGAGAAGGGCAGAGGAGTGTGTGTCCTCTTATTTATTGGCAACACCCACATGCCTCTTAATGTGATTGTATGCAGTAGGCCATGAACCTGTTTTTTGAAGCACCAAGCGATTGAATCCAAATAATTTATCAAATGCATGAACATCATATTAAGTTTCAACCAAATAGTGCTAAATTGTGATTTCTAATATAAAAAAAAAAGTGAAAATAAAGAAGGGGATACCATGACGGACAAACTGACGACGTAGCACACCTAGCACTTGGGTTACCTAGCGGAAGCTCTTCAACATTCAAGTCAGTCGAATATTTAGAGATATACCTAACAAAGGGGATTGCCATGACCAATCCCAAACACCTACTTATCAAAAACACGTCACCATAAAAGTCGTAAGACCATGTATAAGAGCAGACTGCCCACTGCTAAAAGGTCTAGGAAGTTGGTGACCTGATTACATAAAAGTGGGCGATCAAACCTGTGAACGGAGACCATAATTATAATGGCCCTAAGGTAACACAATTTCTTGTCAAGCAAGTTTCGACCATGAAGCAATTACTTGGACGTAACATAACCACATCAGTTACCATGTTTCGTTTCTTAATTGGTGCAGAATGTTATGCCCAGTTGACGAAATTTCACTTTCTTAGTAGAGTGAAAGGGAAAGTCACCCTCAACAAAGATAAAATGTTTTACTTCTTGCCAGTTAAAATGCTCCTTCAAGAGGGTTCAAACACCAAGTTATGAAATTTCAATCTCCATTTTTTCATAGCTTAGCCACTGAAACTAATAGAGAACCCTTGCCTGATCAACTTACTAGTATAAATATGCACATGGACTCCATTTTATTTCGAAAACTGATAAATAAGCCACATCAGAAAAAATGCACAGATTCATAACTTTTCTAATATCTTTTATTGAAAAGCTTAAACTAATTTTGATAGTTAAATGCCTCATTAACAAAATTCTGAAGAATTTCATCTAAATTAATAGGTCTAGCTAAACTACATTTTCATCTTTAGCATAACACAAATGCATATTTTCAATCGAAAGAATCATAAACTTGCTATAATTCTAATGTTAGGTAAGTACTAAAATTATCTATAGAGACCAGGGATGTCTCTACTGACATTCAATACAAAAATTGTTAAAGAGCCTAACATAGCTAGGTCTATCGAGTATGAAGAACATTTTTCTTCCCTTAATTTCAAAGATACTAGTGAAAATATTGAAACGGTATGTATGAAACATGTCAGTCGTACAAATGTATCTAAAAATGGTTTACACCAGCAAGGAATCAGATCATACGTATACGGAAATTTTAAAGAACCGTGCTTGAAATAAAAGACTATAGCGTACATAAACAAGGAATTTCTCCCGAAAGAGGCGGATAATTTTATAGCAGACACAAAAGTTAATTTATAGAGTGAGTGATGCGTGATGCAGTTCTCCAGGAAAACTTGAAGACGCCCAAAACAAGAATAACAAATTAAGGAATTAACTTCAGTGCAACATGACTATTATTTTTTCTACCAGGAGTCGCAGCATCCTCTGAAGGCAATGGTAAAACTGTCCAACGACGACGGCAAACTAAGAAGGTATCCTAATAAATTTGAAGTCGATAAGTAAGTTGAAACTTCTTTTACCATTTCATTATACTGCAAAAAGCAACTACTTACTTATCGACCATGTCAACCTATGTTAGTGTCTGTCTACCTCCCTCTTTTGTTATCTTCTACTGAGATCCCTAGCGCTAAAGTTTTCCAACAGAATGTAATAAATTTCATTGAACAGTAGTGAAGTGATGGATCAAGTCCGTGTAATCAAACAAAATTTGTGAATAATTATATATTCCAAAATTTCTAGCTCAAAGCGAGTGAACAAAATCGTTCAGGAGCAACAATTTTTTTCTCTAATTAAATCAAATTAACATTGGAGTAAGCAGTGAACAACAAGATATCGATTGCACTGAATGAAATATGGATATCAGGGAGGTCTTGGATGAAGTTATCCTTGTAGACCTGCAGTTCAGTGCAGAGTGATAGCGACCTGAATCTGGTAGTTCTGTTTTCTGCCCACTAGGACAATGAACACAAAAGCTAGTACTCTAGAACCTGCAAAGATGAAGTGAAATGAGACGGAATTTTTAGCCAATGCGTGCCTTGTGAAACCTCTTGTTATATCAGTCTTCGTCTATCAACAAGTGCAACTGTTTTCTGAATGCAGAAACTTTGTTTGCTTCAATGGCCATCACTAAACCCATCAACTGGTAATTTTTAAGCTGCAGAGATGTTTGGTGTCAAATGAAGCAAGAAATGGTTAATTGTGAGAAAACTTCATATTTGTGCTTTAGTTTTGTCAGAATAAGGCAAGGGGAAAGAAATGTACACAAAAGAGTAGACAAATAAATGTAACAGCATATGAAAATTTCAATGTAACAAAATGGAAATTGGGAGCAAAAAGTTAGAAAGAAGATGGAAAAAAGCACATAGACTGGAAATTTTTATTACATTTATATGCAGATTATAAAACTGGAAGACCGAGGGTAAAAAAAGGTTTCTAGTTTCAAGTAACAAAAAAGACCAGGAATAATTGTGCGAGTGACCACAGCTAAGTCTTCGTGGGTTGCAAGAACCATTCTGATTCAGTCCTTGTACAAATACTGTTGTCAACCTACCACCCATGCCCCTACCATCAAAGAGGGAACAAGGAGAAGAGAAATAGGCAGTAATAGAGCAAATAAACATGCAAAATGGGAAAGGGTAGGTTTCTTGATTCAAAAAATAAAGTTGTACAGATATTTTTCTCCGTTTAATCTGTTTTACATGATTCCATAAAACATTGTATTTAATAACCGTAAGCTGAAACGCCAGAACTTGCCTCATTTGTTGTAACCTGCTGAGCAGGCAAGGGAAAACTGAAGGACCACAAGCTAAGCTGAAGAAGCATTTAGAGGAAGAGTCAGAAACCGGAGGTTAAAATACAGCAATGGCAAAAAATTCAAAACTCTGGTACCTTGTGAAAAATTTCTTCTTCTGGTTTGATATACACAATAGCTTCATCTTCACTTCGACTTGGCCCTTTAAGCTGGCCTGCACTCTTATGCTACAGGTAGGCATCAAGAAAGGGAAGAAATTATTAGACATTGTTGACTTTGGTTCAAATTCCACCAATTATAAACAATATATTGAACTATTACAACAGTTTACCTTGTATATTTTACTAATAATTAGGTAAAATTTGAAGCGAAAAGAATTCTGAAGCTCCTTTGTCGGCTTTGCCAAGTAAAATAAGAATACGTAAGTATTTAATTCTAAGCATCTCATGAAATGGAAGTCATCATGGTAATATAGAGAATTATGTCATCTAACCTCATCTTCTGTTGCCCATGAGACTTCATCAAAAAGAGCATCATAAAGCGGTGGCAATAGCTGGGAAGGAAGGTTTACAACACGCTGAGAAATCACTAGACCAACATCCCGGGCATACTCTCCCATAAACGACCTCAATTCAGCTAAAACATCCTTCTCCTGGCACACTTTAAGGAGGTAACCCTTGAGCTCAATCATACATTTCCTATCCTGTTATAAACAAACCATGAATGATCAGAGGTATTGAAAATGAAGATTTCAAACTGTTTCAAAAGTGGGCAAACTAAAGCCATTCAAACAAATTTTAAGAAGCAGTATCGAAGCATTAAAACAGACAAGAGATAGTTGGATAAAGAGGTGTAGATAGCCTGCCTGGTATCTGCCCATATTAAGAGCAGTAATAACAGAGTATACTGCATCATCATCATCATTCTCTATCTTCACAACAGTCCCTACAGTTGGTTGTCCCAGTATCAAGTCTACAAAGCCACTGAGATCCCACTGCTTATTACCTAGGTATGTCTGTAGCAGAACCTTCACTCCATGGAAGTCCCCAGGTTTTGGATCAAAGAATGCAAAATCTGCTTGAACAACTCCCTTTCCACATAAATAATCAATTAACTAAAGAAGCTCAAAAAAACACCAAGATTCATGTAGCTAAGAGCCATTATAGGCAACATTTGGCAATAAGAAGTACTAACCTCAAACCCTTCACCATCAGAAGAGTCGGTTTGTTCGTTCTTATCTTCAACATGAAGATATCCATTACCTAGATGTGCTACTTGTGTTCAAATGGTGGTAAATACTGGGCAGGAAATTAAAAAGCAGCACAAGCAAGTACGATATACTTAAAAAGGCATACCAGAAGAGCTGGAAGCGTCTTCTGTTCGTAACATGGAGCCTGGAATCTTGTGCTTGCCCTTGTTGATAGATGCAACTACAGCCATGGCACGACCAAATGGAGAAAATGTCAGTGGTCGACGTCTTAATAGTCGCTGCCGTGTTGGTTTCCGCGGCATTCTGTTGATTATGAAACTTGGGTCAATTAGTAGAGCAAACGAGTAGAGAGCGTGAGACGTAAGACGGGGAAAATATGAAGAGGGGAACATTTAAGTGCCAATAGTAATTCATGCAAAATGTGAAAGACTTATTAGTTATTACAGTAGTGTCCTTCATTTGCAAACTATAATATGAGTAAAATCCCATCAAATGCACACAAATGAAATTTAGTTGTAATTCCTACATGCACAAACTCCCAAAATTACACCAAAACAATAGTCATATTTTCCAAATCAATGCAGCAATTAGCAGGAGTGTGCACATTTTGGTTTTCTCGAGAACCCACCTGAACCACTGTTATTTCAGATTTTTCACATAGAACCATAGTTATTAAACCCAACCGGACAAGGAGCTGAGTCATCGGGTCGCTGGTTTAGTGGTTGAACCAGTTGGTCAATTCCTGTTTTATGTAATTTAATATTTCCTAACACACTGTAGAACAATGTCGATATTTACCAAAAAAAAAATTAGTGATATATCATATGCATTCAAAGACCAATAAAGTCATGGCACAAAAAGTTCGGAAAAAAAAAATGATTTCAATTGCTCAAACCAATCTAATCATAAGATTTAACTTAATTACGCCAACAATGAACAAGAATTCATCAGTCAAGAACACTCTTATTTATCTAAAATATTTGAGATAAAATACAAATTACCAAAAGGTCAATTACAGATACTTATTGTGTACTACTTCCTGAACCAATATGAAATGATAAATAAATTATCCTATGGACATACACCTGTTGATGCTCATTGAAGAGTTTTTACAAACACCTAATATGCTTATACGTCTGTATAAATTGAAACCAACTTTCAAATAAAAAACTCTATCTAATCAATATTTTAAATCAAGCTTATCTGTTACCCATCAATTAAAGTGCAATCCCATTAAAAGAAGAAAATAAAATTTATCACCCTTACAAAATTTCTGACAAAAAAAAGAAATAATACGAGTGCCAGTGTACAAAATAGAGAACTACTTACAGCAATTGTTAGGGGAATAGTGTACGGTCAAGAAGAGAGGGAGGAGAAATCAATGATGGTGGAATTGCATGCCTGTTTGGTATAAAATCTGTGTAATTTGAATTCTAATGTGGATAGATTTGAACTTCGTAAGACCAAATAACTACAGCGTAAAAGAGAGAGTATAACTTGAACCAGTTTAACCAGTAAGAGCAGGCTGCACAGGTTGCCTAGGTCTGAACGGGTCAGCCCGATTTTTTCAGGTCAATGTCCTTTTAAAGTTAAGCTCATGTTTGCTTTAGCAAAAAAAGTTGATAAAAATTTAAGTCAAATTCAAAAATTAATGTTAATCACAATTTCATGGAACTCACAACTTTTATCAATTTTTCAACTATACATTTCAACAACATTTATCAAAATATACTGAAAATATGATTTTTAGCAAAACCAAGCAGGGGTTAAATTTAAGGGCCAAACAAGTTAACCAGCTGATTCATCAATTATCTAGTTGATCTGGCCGGTACGAATTGGATTTAATAACACAAATAGAACCATTTGGTTTTATATGATCTATTCCGATCGAAGTCTGATAGAATTCGATTAAAACCAATTTTCAAACGTATTGACACATTTTTTGTATGCAATAGTTCTTGAAGATTTTGCAGACTAGCGGAAATACCCATGAAGGAAGTGCAACGCACAAGTTTTGTGTTGTTTCAAAGCACACTCCACATCCTGTACATTAATTTTTATTATATTTTAAATAAAGGACTAAATGCATTGCAAGTCACCCAACTTTGGGTGGAGTTGCATCCAGGTTACTCATCTTCTTCCATTTGATGCAAGCATGTCATCAACTTCCATTTTGTTGCACATTTGATAACTTTTCAATATAGTGCAATCATGTCACGGAACTTTTATTTGCTTGGAAATTTGGTTACTTGATCCACTCTCGTCTGTGTAACTAACGTAATATGGTTGGATGTCAAAACTAATGTATAACTAATGTTTAAAACGTGCTTTCAATTCATATGTTTTTTTAAATAAGTGGTTTTCAAAATGTGTGATGTTTACTGTTGTTTGACGTTGACATACCGTAGAATTTAGAGCACAAAAAAAACTCTCTTTTCGTCTTTTATTACAAAAGAGGCTTATACAATTTGATTTATGACACACACTTCTCGCTATTAATTATTTATGAAAAAGGAATAACTCGCACAAGCACTCAGCTTAGTTACACTACTAATTCTCCACTAACATCACTCACACATACACACAACATACAGCCAACTAATATTTATAGGTGTTCAAGGTCGGTAGAGATAATTTTCAGATTTCTCCATTGTTGCAGTGAGCTTCAAATTCTTTATTATTTAAGAAAACTAGCACAATATAGAAATATTCTAGCCCTTCATCAGTTATCTCTGGAGGAACTCATCAAACAATAGTACTATGTTCCAGCATACATGTATTGACAATAATTTTTTTGCAATTACAGTCTAGCAAACATCTAAACCGAAATATTTTTTTCACCAATTGCAATCAATGCAGAATTTTGGTTCACAATTGGAACATGACCTTACTCTCACTAATTTATTGGAACTTTTCCTAGCACTTGAAATATTTGTTTTCATTTCTACTACCTGATAAGTCATCATCAATTTCATAGACGACTCTTCTTATTGTTGCTTCACGAACTCATCAAGTCATCTAGCAATTCAACTAAATTATGGTCGAGATGTTCCTAATTATGATAACTTCTTATTAAATAGGACTTCCCTATCAAAATTTGCCCCTTGGGGTGGGCAAATCCCGTTCCGTTTGTTTTTCCTCATTATCGGACCAAACTTATTTAAACATGGGACCGCTTGGTGGTTCCATATGGGAAAACATGAAGTAAATCTCTCCTTTAATCAAATAACAGCCTATCAACAAAATGCAACTCCCTTACATTGAATCAAATAGTGGGATGTTTGCATACACAAGTACAAACCCAGAGGTTTCAGACCCACTGCAACTCATACGGAAAAATTAGTTATACTAATAGTAATAATGGACCATCTGTTAATTTACTTAAAACAGTGTAGAAGCTCTAAAGAAGAAATCATATTTAAAAATTCCAGGTAAATTACGGAAACAAATATGGTTAAAGCAGAAAAAATACAGCTAAAGAATAAGAATTTCGAGGGTTTAATGGAAAGCAAAAAATAGAACATGAATGTAAAAACACAATTTCCAGTAACTCAGCTACACACCCAGTTCATTTTACAAATAAAAGATTAACTTAAGCCCAAAACAGAATCAGAATTCATACCTGATTATTCTTTGAAAAAAGTCAGCAGTTGCGATATATGAAGAAATTTGGTTACAAACGAGAAAGTTTCAGTCTTTCAAAGATAGCAGAACTCCCACGGTCGAATCTCAATAGGGTTGGGGCTTGGGAGGGGGCGAGAACAGAGAGGAAGGATGAACCGCACAAGTGAGTAGGTGATTGCAACAGTGCGTGACAAGCGTGCTAAACCATTCCCTTCTTGCGGTGTTTGAGGTTATTTTTATGGAAAATTACTGTGTGGCCTTTGTAGAATAAAGCATTTAGGGTTTAGGCCCTAAAACCCATTTGATGACTTAGTCCCTGTTTGACGATAATACTTTTAAACTCTTTCTTCTACATATTTATTTACAATCATACGTTTACGTAATAAAATATATTGCGCGTAAACTCAAAATTTTTCCATACTATTGCATACATTCTTCTAAAATTACTATTTAAAACTTTATTTTCCAAAAGTATGCTTAGCCTATGTTTGACCAAGCGTTTTTATGTTTTTTTACACGCTTGGTTAAAATAAATATTTTTGATCCAATTACTTTTTATTCACAATCGTAAAATTTATAAAACTACTTACATATTCATTATTCATTTACCCTAATTATGTTTGCCTTGCAAGAGATACCCTTGTAGGAAAATTGTACCCAGTGTCCATTTTCAAGTGGGACATTTAAAAATGGCCACTTTTTAAAAGACTAGTCGTATGCTCGTACAATGTACGGGCTTATGTATTTATAAGGTAATGTTAGTTTATGAAATATTCATGAAAAGTTAAATTATTGTGAAAGATTAATAAATTT
>CAIGRP010117677.1:0-21178 GCA_903798385.1 Fraxinus cuspidata
TAATCAAGTGTAGTACTTCTACACCCGACTCTCACCACTGTTAAAATCAAGTGGATTCCTCTGCTGGTGGATCGATCAAAGGAAAATTAGTACAACAAACAATGGATTTATTTGAGCTAATGCCACTACACATTCAATGTTTTCATCAGAAAGGGTGGTACCACCTAGAGCATCTGGGATGTATGAATTAGGTAGCACATTATCTACCAATGCGCAAGTAGCAACTTTGACAATGCAGGAAGAACCATTGGTGAAATAACAAACGAGAGGAGCATATGTAGTGATGTGTGGTCCATCACGTGAAAACTGTGGAACTAACCATTTGACATAAAGTTGTATGTCTATGGGCTTTCCCGAGGAACAAGTCAACTTCATTCCAAATGGCTCCCAAAAATTTTAACCAATATTCGCAAACATATAACCCAGATAGCTTAAAAACTTGCAGAACAACCACAAGGATCATTTTCAAGCAATATAATGACAAATCCTAAAGAGCAAGTAATGGTAATAAGAGTAGTGGAAAATGATCCACCCAGGGCTCCTGTAAAAGTTAAAGCATATATACCTCTACTTTCATTTCCCCAAAGACTTCAAAAGAAGTCGATGGAAGAAAATATTCATTCTATAATTACAAGGAGTGGGGTACAATTACCAGAGATTACTGCGAAACAACCAGAAAGGAAAGATGACCAGGAAGATGTTGATGAAGCTATAATGGAAGAAAAATGTAAACCCACCTAAATTGAGAATGAAGAAAGTACAGAAGCATCCACTACCAAGATACCAAGTCCAGTAAAGGCTTACGCGCCCCCCATTCTATTTCCTCAAAGGCTTAAGAAGAACGAACAAGACACAAAATTTGAAAATTTTCTTGATGTTCTTAAGAAGCTCCGGATCAATATTCTGTTGATTGATTCGATATTACAAATGTCAAACTATACAAATTTTTTGAAAGAGATGTTGACAAAGAAAAGAAAGCTTCCAGAATTTGAAATTATGGAATTAACGGAGAAAAGTAGTGCAAGAGTGCAAAACAAATTGCCTCACAAGTTGACAGATCCAGGAAGTTTTACTTTGCCTATTTCAATTGGAAATTCTTATGCTATTAATGCATTGTGTGACATAGTTGATATTTTTACTTTACTCATCATCCATATCTCTTTTCCCCTTAGGTCTTCAATATGTTAGTTGGTTTATTAAATGTTAGAGTTAAGTAACATTTGTTCCAATTATTTGATCTTAATACTTTATTTAATTTTTCAGTAACACGACGTTGCTGAACAATTAAACCAATATTGACCAAGAAGCCAACGGGAGCAATATGAAAGTTAGCCATTGAATTAAAATCATATCAAGTGAGTATTTTCTTCACTTTCTTCCTCACCCCTTTAAAAGCATATATATGATTAAAGACATTGAGGACAATGTCTAGTTTAAGTTTGGGGATGGAAAACATGAGTTTTCATTTTTATGTGTTTTTATTGCTTTAGTAAAAAAAAAGAAATATATAAAACAAAATCTTTTGTATGCTTGTATGAGTTAGTTGGCATGGTTGGGAATGACTAATATATTGAATTATAAACTGATCTATTAATGGTAATAAGTTGCATGTTTAGATTATTTTTTTGTTTTTCCATATGAAATTTGATATATATTGAGCACGTGAATAAGTTAAGTATTGAATATGAATGCGTTGATTTCATAATGGATATGTTGAAATAGTGGATATAGATATCAAAACCAAAACCACTAAATTTTACTTTCATGTGCCAAATTTAGAATATTTTAGGGGGGATTTCACTGTTGTAGGAAGATGTTGAGATAAATAGGGATTCCATGTATGAAATTAAAAAATTTGTGTAGATTTTCTGAAGTCAATAAGATGCAATTGGGTAAAAATCTTAAAGTTAGAGGTTGTTTTACTTGAATTGGTGTTAAATGAGGGACATTGCATTAATCACAGCATAAATAAAATTTTATTAGAAAATTTCCTTCGTAGCCTCTATGACTTAAACAATTAAGCTTGTAAGAGTCTTTAAAATCTGGTGCTTTATGGTCATCTGACTTGGGATTCATGATCGAAAACTTGTTACATGGGTTATTTAGAAAGTTTAAGGGAAAGAATACTTCAAATAAAGAAAAAAATTATTCAAAAAAAAATAAATTCAGAAAAAACAGGTGCATGAAACAGAAGACACACCAAATGTTGTTGTTAAGTCTCAAACACTTGTTTAATAAATTTTGACTTTTAATTAGACATTGTTAGCCTAATTAAGTCAAAGAGATTGAAGCAATCAAACTTAATGAAAAACCATGTGTATCGAAATGTTCTACTGCAATTGGTCAAATTTTGCTAAACCAGAGAGGTGATGTTAGTAAAAAAAAATCAAACATTAGTTCACACACTGGAAAATAGTGAAAAGAATAAGTTTGTGGTGTGTAAATCTTACGAGTGATGAAAAAACATATTTAACCATTGAGGGTCACGAATTGAAACAACTTACGAATTCATAATGATATGCTTAATTCTTCACACACACACACGTTAATTTTACATTGGAAACGTGATTTTAATTTTTGTATTGTGATTTTGAAATTGTGCATAGATTTGTTATTATGATTTCAGTTCCAAGACAAAAAGTCGGGTTAACTAGTTAAATCTTGTTACTTTACTTAATTGACTGACCATCGATTAGGTAATTAGGATTGCTTATTTGTGTGTTTGTTAGGTTTTAATTTTGTTTACGGAAAAAAAAAAAGATTCAAGTGGATAGACGAAAAAATTGGAAAACACGAGAAGAAAATGGAGAATAAACAATGCAGAAAAGAAAGAAAAAAGTGAGAAAGAAAAAAGAAAGAGAGAAGAGCAAAGAAAAAAAGGTTAAAAAGTCAAGAGAAAAAAAAAGAAACGCTACCAGTAGAAAGAAAAAGAGAGAGAAGAAAAGAAAAAAAAAGATAGAAAAGGAAAAGAGAATAAGAAAGAAGATTGCAAATACCAGAAAATTTCACGTTTCGTCATCTTTCCACTTTTGGGTGTTTTTATTTTTACAATATGAATAACTAATTTTNGAAAAAAAGGTTAAAAAGTCAAGAGAAAAAAAAAGAAACGCTACCAGTAGAAAGAAAAAGAGAGAGAAGAAAAGAAAAAAAAAGATAGAAAAGGAAAAGAGAATAAGAAAGAAGATTGCAAATACCAGAAAATTTCACGTTTCGTCATCTTTCCACTTTTGGGTGTTTTTATTTTTACAATATGAATAACTAATTTTTATATTAGGGAAAACAATGTAGTCGACTTGTGATCCTTTATTTTTTTATTCAAGATTTTTGTGATTTAGAAAAAAAGGTTAAAAAGTCAAGAGGAAAAAAAAAAAAAGGAACGCTACCAGTAGAAAGAGAAAGAGAGAAAAGAATAGGAAAAAAAAAAAAAAAAGAGAAAAGGGAAAGAGAATAAGAAAGAATATTGCAAACACTAGAAAATTTCACGTTTCATCATCTTTCCACTTTTGGGTGTTTTTATTTTTACAATATGAATAACTAATTTTTATATTAGGGAAAACAATGTAGTCGACTTGTGATTCTTTATTTTTTTATTCAAGATTTTTGTGATTTATTTATTTATGTGTTGATTTTATTATGAGTTTAATGCATTAAATTACCTGATCAATAATTTAATTATTATGTGAGTCTCTTACGAATCGAGATGTGAGTTTGAGATTTAGACCATATAATGAAATTCGGTAAATTAGTATAACATGTAGAGATACATATACTATATGCAGTCATAATATGAATTCTTAGTACTAGTGTTTCGTTTAATTAAAGTTAATTCACATAGATATATGAAATTTAATTAGTTAAATATGTTTAATGAAAACTTGAGAGGGGTAAATTGAATACAATAGAAGAACTAGATCGAACACTACGTTATGTTATAAATCTTGAATTAAGAATTAAGGTGATCAATAGATGAAATTGTTATTCCATGATATTCATCACATATTTGAATTTTTAATTATACATTGTTTGCAATCATTTTATTTTCTCAACTAGTTAAAAGTAGTCAGGAAAAATAATTATAACCATCACAATTATTTACTTGCTTTTGTCAAATAGGAGTTAAGAAAAATTAGATTAGTCCTAAAGTATAGTCTTCATGGAAACGATATCTGGACTCAATGGTTCACTATACTGCTTGTTACGATATCGTACACTTGCGATATAAAAAACGCAACAGTAATATATTGAGTCCGAAAACCTTCGGTGGTTGATTATTCCGCTCAACAACTAGGATGCCAATTTTCATGGGTGCGCCCTCGTAAGCTACGCCACATAAATACTTTCTCCCTTTCATCCATTCACCAGTTACGTACATTGCTATCTTTATATTTTTTTGTTAAAAAAAATTAGTTTGAAATTTAGAACATAGATATTTTGGCACCAATGGAATAGTAACAATATGAGCTTTACCAGAAATTCGTGCACACGTCTCTAAAAAATGTTGGCACGTGCATAGATAATATAAACAAGAATTACTTTTCATGTCCAAGTTATTTGTTTCGTTGGAAAAAAAATTTGTTTTTAAATGGTTCATTTTAATATAAACACCGACTTCCTTATTGTCAAGACATCTATCTTTCATATTTCGATACTTGACAGATGTCTATATTATAGTCGTTTGGGTTACACAAGTTCAATAATTCTAAATGCATTATACGGTTTTAATATTATTGATTAATGGAGAAATAAATAAAGGGGGTTTTTATTTATAAAATTTGATTTTAGATGATAATGGGGTAATCTCCCACAAAACATACGGTAAAATGTCTTGACGAAGAGGGCACACAAAATATAGTTTTTACTAGTCTTCTGAAATGTAAAACGTGACTAGACGTGAAGTCAATTTTTAAGATTTACGAGCCTAGATGTACAAAAATGCTTTCTTATTTTTAATATTGTTTAAAATTTCAATCATTCTAAAAATAAAAATAAAAATAAAAATAAAAAAATTAATAAAGCGCATCTAGGCTCGCCTAGTTACACATTAAGTGGTCGACTTGACAGTTGACCGCTTGGATTTGCGCTTACTATTAGGACTTTGCGTTTTGCTTGGGCCTCGTGCCTAGGCACTGTTTAGACGCTCTTTTGAAGGTAATACTAGTTAGCAGCCCACAATATAGTGTATTTTGCTTCATTGACCCCGATCTCTTATGATTGAGTTGATTGAATTCCTTGTTAATTTGTTGCACGAGACATGCATGGAGATATACCATAAAGGAATTCCGTTTACATATTCCCAATAAAAAAATAATAATAATACGAAAATCATCGTACTTTTAACGTCCCTTCAATAACCTAATATCATTAACACTAACTGCTATCTACTTCCTAAAATTAGAACCTTGTATGAACTTTAGCAGAGTGGAAGAGCTATAATAGCTTAACCTTAGCCATTCATTTACGTTTATTTTTTTTTCAAAGAAAACAGAAGAAGCAAACAGAGAAGTTTCTAGCATCAAATTAAGCAGTTCAATATTGTGGTGATATTATAATATTAAAATATTGTACATTAAGCATCCAAAATATATAAAGATCGATGATTTTAAGCATACGATTCTGGATTATGATTCCATGCAAATGCCCTTATATTAATGGTTACTATGCATATCAATAAAGACTATCCCACTTTAATGGCAGAAAATTCATTTTTAAAAGAATTAGGGAGCATATTTTCTCTATGCCTAAATCTTTGGGACATGGATTGATGATTCAGTTAAGGCACATACATTCCTATAATTCTTGCAAGTAATGGACACTATGCATTTTCTACAAAATATATGCCATACTTTGCATTATGCTTATTCTGTGAGTATCCCATATGTACATGGCTAGTACAGATATTGATTCTTTAGTATTGCTAATGTTTCAATAACCACACAACCTAAAATAGTACTAGATATAATTTTTTTCCACCTGTCTTTGGATAATTAAGATATATTGTACCTTGTCATCTTTATAGGACCTTTTAACTTAGAATGTAGGAATGACACTTCAATTATTTGGAATAGAACTAATACCATATGTCTCACTGCATTTTAAACTTATCTTACCACGTATTCTTCTTAGGTCATTTGGATCAGCAAATTTTGAACTCCTACTATCTTTTTCCATAATAGGTATCAAGCCCAGATAAAGGAGGAGAGTTGCCGTAAGTCGTTAACTAGCTTAAAACTTTACCAAACCTTTAAGACATAATTCCCAACTGGTAGAGGTAACATACGATAGTCGTTAAGGACATAATTGCTTTAGATTTTCCATTAGATCAAACAACGAACAATACATGTATCCATTACGTCAACACTAAATTCATCGGGAATCAGACCTAAGTTTTTTTTTTTTGGTCGGGAAAATTCTGGTTGGTTTTAGTCTTAGTTCAAAATTTCTTCCATGCTATTCTGATTCTTGCCATGTAATGCAATGTCATAATCTTGAGAAGGATTCGAAAACTTATAATCTTTCCTGAAATCTTGTTGATTTTAAGCTTCTCATGCAAGATTGCCAGTATCACGATCTTAGATTGAGGGATTGGAAAGTGAAAACTTATGATATCATGTAATCTATATAGATCGTTTCAGTAAAATTCTGGTTGATTTTTTATTCTTTTAGTTGAAGATTTCTACCATACTATTCTGATTCTTGCAACGTGTGCTAAAGAGTTGGGATAAATAAAAATGGTGGGATACCTATATTAGGGCCGTTTGGCAAGTGTTTTGTTTTTGTTTCTACTTTTATAGAAGTACTTTTTGAGGAAGTTATTTTAGACCAGATTACCCTAAAATCTCTTCTAACTACACAAAGCGTTTCCAAAAAATTATCCCAATATATTCAAAAATATTTTCTTAATCTCGAAACAGTTTTTGACTTTTTAAAAGTTTTGCAAAACGGGCCCTAAGTTGAGAGACTTTGATAAATAGTCGATGCATCATTTGGGTTTAATTTTGCTAATATTAGAGGATAACTATTAAATCAAAGTGGTACTTAAGATGAATACTACATGCTACTTTTACTTTAACATAATATATCTCGAATACATAATATCGTGCATGATTCGATGTATGTTAATTTTTTTATACTATCCTACACGATGTAGTCCAACCACTAGATGTAATTGCCGACCGAGATGGAGGCAAAATAATGAGGTTTAACTAACTGTCCTACTAATCTAATTGAAGAATGAAGGTTGTTTTTCACTTGTGTCATCATAGTTTTTTGTAAGATTTTACTATTTAAACAAGAGTTAAGACTTTTGATGTTTAAGGTTATTTATTGATAAAATTACTGAACTTGGACCTTTACAATTTAAATCTTCATATCCATGTTTGAATCAACCGGCTTATTAATCAATTACTCAATATTCACAAAATCAACGAGAACTTGATTTCAATTTGTTCTCGATATTTAATCAACGAACGTTGATCTCCATATTGTTGAGCATTAGCCTTCGAACTCGTCTTGTATTTCTTCTCTCCTCTTCACTCCTCGTCATTGAATCACATCATTGAAAAAGCTACAAGAACCTAAATCCAAGAAATCCTCACAACACATACAAGATGGATAGGCAAGTGTATTAGTAAACCATCTTCTTACAGCTCAAAGGTGAATAATTAATTTTAAGCAAATTGCAAACAAAATTCGAAATATAGGTGATCAACATAATCTGGTCTATCTGGTTCAGCTTATTTTTCCTCATATTATGTTTTCAATCTTCAACATATCATCATAGTCCATTGATTACAAGCGTATACGCATGGTATTTGGTATGTAAAGTGAAATAATTATAGTATGGTATCTCGTTATTTCACGACAATATTTTCACCATCGTTAAAATATTTTCCATTAAGATTATGCTTTTTATCCATTACAACAAATTTACTCCATCACTTTCTTTCCAATAATTGCGTGTAAATCATAGAAGAAGACAAATAATTTTAAATCGTGCTTATCCTTGCATTAAGTAAAAATGCACTATGAAAAGGTGTAATTTAGTCAATCAAAAATCTAATTAATTTTTCCTCATACGTAATTGCCAAGCTGAAACAATGACTTCTGATAAAAAACCAAAAACATTAAGCCATTGTACCTTCCTACCTTAATTTATATTAGATACGCAATCTGCAAAAGTGACATCTATAGATGAACTATAATGTTTTAGACTTCCTCAGACATCTGATCCAAATCTCTGTAGCACTTTTGGAAAAGATTTTGAGCATAATAAAAGCAAAATCAGACATGGGTAGACTTTAAGATTTTATTTAATGCGCGCTTGCAAGATAAGCAAAACTAAAAGACATCTTTATTGAAATAGACTCATAAATAGGCAGCTAGAAATAGACATTGAAACTTGGATACGATGGTAAAAGAAAAGGACGTTGTGTAAAATGACTAAGTTGTATTAACAATGTTGTGAAATAACACATCCTACTGCGGTTATATTCAAGGCTGTCATGAATTTTTTTTCTTACATTGAAAAGATTTATGAAAAACTACACTATTTTATTAAATTTGTTATGGAATGGTCAAAATGCATCGATCAATTTTCTTTAAATGATAATGGTTTGCCTAAAGATTTAGGGCCAATAGAAGAAAAAACACCGTTGCATATCCTCACCTAGTCAACTTCCTAGCTAAGAAACATTTCACCGTGAAATGATAGCTCAATAAACAAGATTTACTTTTAGGAATAAGTTCCCTTACGTATAGTGCAATGATATAAATTATGTTTTTAAAGCGTCTCCAAGTGCAATTCTCGCACAACATTACTAGCTTGTCCACAACATGATGACAAGTTCCTCATGGTAATTTTCCATACTAAAGCTAGGTTTTCATAAACTATAGAAGCCGAAACATCGAGTCCTTCTCACCTTCTATAGGCCCTGCCGAGTATTCAATCAGATAAAGTAATGTATGAGACAAAAAAAAAAAAAAGTGTTGTTAAAGACTACTTGGGAATTCTATTTGAAATTTAGTTGAGAATTCTAATTGAAGTCTATTTAGGAAATTAAGTTGGAATTTAATTTGGGAGTTGATAGTAGACTTGAAGAGGTATTGAAGGAGTTCAAAATGTATTAGAAAATGTTTACTTGAGATGACCTCTCACTGCATGCTCGGGAGATGCTCGAGCACTCAGAACATGGATCCCGACGCTTACTAGGCGTCAAGCTTCCGCTCAAGCAGCAGTGTTAATGCTCAAGTTCCGTGAAGACGTCGAGAGGTTTTCGAACAACTCAAACGCCATCAACTGTCATCTAAATCACTTATGACGAGATTCATATATATAAGGCGACTTCATTCCGAAAATAATTAATTAATACGACTTTTAGTCATTGTCAAGAGTGAAAACTTTGATAATGATAAACGCAACTGCTATGCTACAACTATTAATTTGCTGTTCATTCAATCACTTCCATTGCCCTTCTTCGTTAAAAAATAAAAACCAAAAAAGGAAAAAAAAAAAGAAAAATAAAGAATAAGACATTGTGCTTAGCTACCTTAATTTTAGTAATTACGCAATATGAAAAAGTGTGCCAATTAAAGATGAATTCTATCATGTTTTAGTGAACCTCTAATCCAAATCTTTTCTACACCTTTTGCCAAAAAAAAAAAAAGGTATAAACAAATATAGTAAATAAATCAGACATCGGACGATTTTGATTTGTGCTAAGGCATTTATGAACTCCATGATTTATGTAGTCACGATTCCATATTTTCTAATTGAGGCTACACTTGTGGAAGTAGAAATTAAATTGTCGTTCCTCATTTGCGGTTTAGATAAATGATCATCAACAACTTAAGTCTCATTTTTTAATAAATTTAATTAAATAAATCTTTCGTCGTCATTATGTTCTAGCAACTACTACATCTATTATGAGATCTAAAGACGGTTGTGCTATATGTATATAATGATTTACATAATAGTTCACATATACATCATATAATGAAATATGATTTGGTCAAAATTTCTTCAATGAAATTAAAAAACAAATCAATTACAACATTGATATGTACATATTGACTAGTGTTGATCCCATGTACAAACGTTTGTCAATTGATACTAATTACTTCAAACATTTGATGAGGGATTTATTCAGAAAGCAGACTTCTAGACTTCAAGTTGTGTGGATTTTTATTTGTTGTAGGCTACAATTATACATATATTTTGTATAACAAAGTAGCTTTTAGTGACTTGTTACAACATATCATGAGAATTATGAATGTACAAAAGACTTGTGAGGATTAAGCTTTGCATAAATAAGGCTAAATATATTCACACCATAGTTTTAAATAACTAGACTATATTTTAATTTCATAAAATGTTCATATCCTTTACACATTATATCATTTATGTCTTAAACTTTTTTTATCGCATTTTTATTCTCAAATTAAAGTAAATTGTTAGTTATTATGGTTTCTTTCCAAAAGTTTATTTAAAATAGAATAAAAAAAAAAAACTTATATTTGCGCATTGTATTTTGAATAAGCAAAACAAATAATAATACAAAAATCCGATTAAATATGTAACTCTAATTTTAAAGCACGTTAACAATTTTTGGACGAAAATCATGATTAATGACAAGATTTCTTGATTAATGAAATATTTAAATAAGAATGTGATCAAGAAAAAAGTTTAGGATATAAGTGTGATAGTCAATAAAGGTTAATGACATTCAATATAATTAATATGATGTATTAATAAAAAAAAAAGTGGCATGAATATAACAACTCTATAATAACTGTATAGGTGGCAAACGTTTAACAAAAGTATTATTATATTAAGATAAAGAGGGAAAATGAGATAGAGTCAAAACTCTTGTGCCGGTGAGCGAAGTAGCGAGGGTTGTCCATATTTTATTGGGAACCAAAATTCTATATTTATTGGATATAATTAGGATCACATGGATACACATTCACAAATAATATTTAATTTACAATTCTTCCCTTGAATGGTTAATTGCACATGTACCTCAATAAAAACCTTGATTTGCAAAAAATTATTCCAACAAAAAATACCAAATGAAGGAAAAAATAGAACAAAAAAAAAAATTGAAGCAAGGAAATGCTGCATTGATAAAATTTGTCAAGAAAAATCAAATGAGATAAAACTTGGAAAGAAGCAAAAAAGCAACTATTTCCCCAATTTCAATTAATAACGAAATCATTGTGTTGAGTCACCAATATCTTGTGTGTCCATGTCTTCATCTCACAATTCTGATGAAATATGTTCATGTTGTCTTATTATAACCTTCAAACAACACTATTTTCATACAAGATATTTATCAATCATTAAAAATTGTAGTCATCATGATGGTTGGGTGAAAAATAAATCTTGTTGATGCTCACTTCAGTTGTGTCATATACAGGTAATATACGAAAGTTTTATATTGTTGGTAAATGCCTTGTGGGTTATAATCATTTACTTAAAATCTTACAAGAAAAAAATACGTGAGAAAAATCCCAATAATAAAAAAGAATACATTATTCTTTTTAATATGCAAATAAAGTTCTCTCACTAAAAACCTTGCCAGGAACATCATAACGCTTTTGTAGACATATCTGCCACATAAGTTGTCATAATAGTCACATTAAATAAATAAATTGGTTGATGAGCTTTATGTTCATTGAGACTCAACATCATGATAACCAGTTACTCACAAATCACGAATATTAGCAAAATACAATAGTAGATCTATTGCAGTCCGCCGACTTGACTACCACAATAATTTTTGACCTCATGATTGCAATTTCCACAGCTCTTCTGGATTGTGTGCTCATACACCAACTCTCAGCTGCACTTTTCAAAGCCTTCCTGAATTGCATGCTCCTGCATCAATTCCCGACTTTATGAATTTGTCTGTCTCCTGTGCATCAACAAAGAACTCCGCGTTCTCCAATAACTTGAACTCCACTCATCTTCCCTTGATTTTCAGTACTCTAACAGATATGTAGGAAGTAGCAGTTTGGTATTTGAATTATGGATTTGATGTTTTCAACGCCAATAACAAATCAAAACATGAAGGTTGAAAGCTTATTTGATAAAGACGATATTGAGCAATATGTATTTTCTCAATGATCAATCTTAGAAAAACCTTTCAGAGGCTTGCTGATATTTATAGTTTAGGTTTGGCATTGAATAGGCCGAACAAAAACCCTTAAAAATAAGAATTAAAATTTTTCGTTAAACACTGTCGCTTAAGCAAAGGCAAGGAGACAGGCGGGCAACTTCCTAGGCTTGAGCTACATGTCCATTTAATGCACAATGATGATGATGTATCACATCTGGTAGGGCTTACGCGAGTTTACGGCGCGTGTTTAGCACGACTCCATTTGGGCTTTGCTTTGAATTTTTATCAAATGCCCTTTGGAATTAACGTGACAGATGAGATTACAGGTGGATGGCCCAGATTAAAGTGGAAGAAGATCTAACGGTGAGAGTTCGTTCATTACACACAAATATAAGGCTGAAAATCCATTTCTCCATTTACCTTCACTTTGTGAAAGTTTTAAGCCCTGAGTTCTGAGCATATTCCCACTTGTAGTAGTATCTTCCTGTTGCTTTCGACGATCAACTCTGTTCTTTCTCATTCCCAAGCGTTCTGGACATTGAGTCTTAGGGTCTGTGTAAGTATCTTTATTGTCGAGGTATTTTCTTTGTCTCTCGAGTTAAATGGCTTCTTCTTCTAAAAAGAATGTGGCCGAGGGGTCTTCTGGGGTAAATATGACTTTGATTCGTGCCAAGGCGGGCATTCCTCCAGTGATTCCTACTGAACGGATCATGGAGGTGATGGGAGGCCCTTATAGGGCGTGGATGATTCCAGAGGGCACTATAGAATATAGCGTCAGATAGGGAGCCTCCTTGTGCCAACAAATATAAATGAGAGTGAGCTTGAGGGTTTTATGGAGAAGTTTAGAATCCCATACAATATTGAAATGTTGATCCCGACCCCTGAGGAGAGAGCTTGTTTTTTTAAGAGAATGGTATGTTGCAGTGAATGAGGCGATTCTGAGTGAGGGGATGAAACTGCCCCTACATTTTCTTTTAGGTATATCCTTAGGCAGTATAACTTAGCCCCCATCTAGTTAGTGCCTAATGCATGGTGCCAATTGGCATGGGCCTTTCTCCTTAGGAAAGTGGTCACTCTTGGCGAGGATATGCCTCTACATGTCTTCCAAATCCTTTTCCAACCCTGAGCCTCTAGTTAGGAGAGTGATTGCAAGGGGTGGTATTGTATGAACCCCTAGGGCCCACACTATCCTTTCATTTGGGGGGATCCCAACCTCTATCAAGAATTGAAAGTTATCTTAGTTTTGGGTTAGGGGTTGCTGGCAGACAGTGGAAGAAGATGTGGTCCCAGAGATCACCGTACCGACCCATTACAATAAGTATAGTGAGTTGAGCTCTTTTTTAGCGTGCTATCTTTCTTAGTGTTAGCTTCTTTGTTTTTCGCCAAATGCAACCTTTGTGCAGCTGCAGTCAATCATTTTGAGCTCGAGCCATCTGAGTGGACCATTATCCGAGCAATATACGAGCTTCTTTCAGAGAAGAGGTACTTCAAGAACGTCATCAGGAAGTTTAACCTCTTCGTCATACACTAACTGATGGCTACAAAGGGTAAAGTAGGACGATTCATCCCTTTTCTGCCAGCTATTTTCTTGTACAATTTTCTTAGATGTTCATTTTGATTGTAAGACAACACGACAAAAAGGAGTATGTGAAGCTTAGCCTACTCCAGTTGAGGAGTTTGGGGGAAGCGCATAAAAAGAAGCCTCTAAGTGCCGGCTCTTCTACCTACAAAAATCAGAGAGATGAACTAGTCCGTCTCTCAAAAATGAATCCCCTAACTTCTCCAAATAAGAAAGGGGATAGGGAGAAGAAAAAAGATGCCGAGGCTCTCTTGGAGACGCCTCCCAAGAAGAAGTTGGTATTGTTAAAAAATACCGAACCCGACCCTCATCCGAAGCGTTAAACTATCATCGAGGAGTCACTTCGATGACCCATTCTTGCCAAACCAATTTCATCTATAAAGGTTGGGAAGACGGCTGATGAGGGGGCCAGTTTGATAAGAAAGAAGAAGATAGGAAGGAGGTAAGGAGTGCCCCATATAAGGGAAAGGCCCAAAACTTCTTCGCTGAGAGGTCTCATGAGCTCGCCCCTACAATCATGGAGATGTGCCTGCTGAGGTCCGGGGATTGTGAGGATTCAACATACGTATTGGACTGATAAATATGCCTCTTATGCTGAGACATGCGATGCTATTGACATGTTGGAGGTTGGGCTCACCTTGCAGGCTTGTTCTCCGGGCTTCTTTCTAAATGCCCAAATGGAGGTGAGGCGATTGTAGGGCCTCAACAAGGAGTATCTCCAGAGGGCCTAAGACGCTGAGCTGCCTTGACCAAAGCCAATGTCGAGGCATCTTCTACCAACGAAGTCATTGAGGCCTCCAAGCTGAAGCAAAATCGAAGGTGGCAGTTCTTTTCAAGGAAAATGATGAACTGAGAAAGTAAACCCATCTTTGCAAAGCTGAGGTGGATGCTCTGACGAAGCGAATGGAAAACTCAGATAATCTTCAAAGGATTTCTTCGTCAGGCAGCTAACAATGAAAAAGGAGAATTAAAGGCTCGCGTTGACAAGCTAACTGTTGAGGCCTCTTGCTTGGGTGAACAACTGAAAGGGGCAGGAGAGACGGATGTGAACGAGTATGTCGCCCATTTCCATAAAATGGATGACTATGATGGGCTCGATATACATTGGAGGGAGGTCACCTACAACGAAGTCTTCGAGAGACTGGCTGAGCTGCACCCCCAGCTGGAGGATGAGCCCTAAACCCCCGCCAATGAAGGAGGGGAGCCTTAGCAGGATGGTGCCGTTTATGTAGATTAGGTCCCTTTGTAATAAATCTAATTTTTGTACTCATACTTTGTAATGAATTTAATTTTGTTTGTAACTCAGTCTATTTTCGCAACTACCCTTGGGCTCGTCATAATTACTCAAATTATTAATAGCTTTATGGGCTCGCCATAAATTATTCATAATCAATCAAATTCCGTGTTTATGGGCTCGCAATAATTATTGATAATCAATTAAATTCATCTTGTTTATGGGTTCGCTATAATTATTCATAATCAATCATATTCAACAAGTTTATGGGATCGCCATAATTATCCATAATCAATCAAATTTACCATGTTTATGGGCTCACCATAATTATTCATAATCAACCATATTTACCATGTTTATAGGCTCGCCATAATTATCCATAATCAATAAAATTTACCATATTTATGGGCTCGCCATAATTATTCATAATCAATCAAATTCTCAATGTTTATGGGCTCGCCATAATTATTCATAATCAACCAAATTTGTCATGTTTATGGGCTCGTCATAATTATTGTGAGCTTAACTTGTGCAATTGTAGTTTGATCACAAGGGTATGCGCTTTTCATACTCAACATATGAGCTTGCCATTGTTGAAAACAAAAGGCACATGCATTAATCACAAAAAGGTACATAAGCGATGAATGGGGCCTTACTGATAATACATTCTCAGATGTTCAATATTCCAGGGTGAGACTGCACATTCCCATCTAAATTATCAATTTATAAGGTCACTGGCCTAACGTCATCTGATATACGGTAGGATCCTTCCAAGTTCGTACCCAACGTCCCAACGCCAAGTTCTTTAGAGGACAGAAAAACTCTTCTGAGCATCAAATCGTCTCTCCTGAATAATTTCTTCTTTACCTTGGTGTTGTAGTACCTTGCAATTTTCCTTTGATATGAGGCCAGCTTCGTTTGAGAGTCTCTTCAAGAAAATCGAGCTCGCATCTCCTTATCTCATCATTAGATATCTCATTGAATTGCAAGCGGCGAGGCGAAGGAAGACCCACTTCAACCGGGCTCATAGCTTCAACCCTATATGACATAGAAAATGGGGTCCCTCATGTTGTCGTTCGACTGGTTGTGCGAATTGCCCATAGCACATGAGGGAGTTCGTCCACCCACGTGCCCTTTGATGCATCAGGTTTCTTGATCAAGAGGTGTTATATAGTCTTCTTGATAGCCTCAACCTGGCCATTTGCTTGGCGATGGTGAGGGGAGGAGAAGTGTTTTCTAATGCCCAGTTCTTCGCATAGGTCTCTGAGCTTCTTGTTGTCAAATTGCCGCCCGTTGTCTGTAACGATTGAGTTGGGAATTCCGAACCTACATAAGATGTTCTTCCATATGAATTTAGAAGTGTTTGCTTCAGCTATTTTAGAAAATAGTTCTGCCTCGACCCACTTAGTGAAGTAATTAATGGCGACAATCGCATAGCTTGCACTCTCTTTTCCTTTTGGCATAGGTCCTATTAGGTTGGCCCCCCATTTGGCAAATGGCCATGGACTAGATACTACGGTCAGCTCTTGGGATGGCTGTCTTCGAATGGAAGAGAAGGGACGACACCTGTCGCACCTTTTCACGAATTGTATAGCATCTTTTTTCAAGGTTGGCCAGTAGCACCCTTACCTTAGCACTTTATGGGCCAATGTTGGGCCCCCTGTGTGGTTACCATAGATTCCTTCGTGAATTTTTCGTAAGACGTAGTCAACCTCATCTCCTCCAGTACACCGTATGAGAGGGGATGAGAAGCCTCGTCTTGCAGTATATAGTGGACGTCTCTACGTCTGATCTTCTGGGCCTCTTCTACCTTAGTTGTGGAGGGCCTGGGGAGATATTCAACCGGTACAATTTTGAGCAATTCAGAGTCTTTGCTGCTGGCCAATTTCGATAAGGAGTCTGCGTGCACGTTCTCCATTCTTGAGATTTGGGTCAACTTAAACTTTTCAAAGCATGGGTTCAGATCCATAACCTTCTTTAGGTATACTGCCACACCTTTATTCTTGGCTGCAAAACTACCATTGACCTGGCTCATAACTAGCTGGGAGTCACTTCGAACTATCAAGTTTTTGACTCGCATCTCTTTAGCTAATTTGAGGCCCACTAGAAGTACTTCATACTCAGCTACGTTGTTGGAGGTTTTAAAGCCTAACCTCACTGCACAATTAAGTTTGTGACCCTCTGGGCTCTCCAGCAGTACGCCAATCCCTGATCCCGTTTCTCTGACGGATTCGTCCACAAATAATTTTCAGGCTGGGGGTCTGCCGGTTCCATCGTTACATTAATATTTGTTGCCTTTGTGAATTCTGCTATGAAATCCACCGCTGCTTGCCCCTTGATTGAAGTTCTTGATTGATATGAAATGTCAAATATGCTTAACTCCACAGCCCATTTCATTAGCCTTCCTGATGCGTCTGGCTTTTGGAGCACTTGTTTGAGGGGAAGGCTCGTTAGTACAAGTATACTATGCACCTGAAAGTATGGTCTCAACTTCTTAGAAATGATCATAAGGGACAAAGCAAACTTTTTCATACCAGTATAACGCATTTCAGTTGGCAAGATGGCCTTGCTTATGTAGTAGACAGGTAGTTGAGTACTGTTCTCTTCCCTTACTATCACTGAACTCACCGCATCGGTACTTACGACCAGATATAGTAGCAATGTTTCTCCATCCTTGGGCTTCGAGAGAAGGGGGCTTAGCTCATTGTTTCTTCTGCCCTTGGAATGCTTCTTCACATTCTTCATTCCACCGGAATTCTTTCCCTCCTTTTAGGATTTTAAAGAAATGAAGGCATCTATCTATAACTTTGGAGATGAAGTGGTTTAGTGTTGCAAGGCGTCCTATCAAACATTGTACTTTCTTAGGCTTGCTTGGGGATTTCATGTCCAGCAAGGCCTTAATTATCTCAGGGTTTGCCTCAATGCCTTGCTGGTTAACCATATAACCCAAGAACTTTCCAGAAGCGATGCCAAAAGCGTATTTCAATGGATTCAACTTCATCGAGTATTCCCTCAAGATCTTGAAGATAGCTTTCAGATGTTCAATGTGGTTTGTAGACCCAAGGCTCTTTACGATCATGTCATCAACGTGTACCTCCATTGTTTTTCCTATGAGGTCGAAAAACATTTTGTTGACTAGCCGTTGATAGGTAGAGCCAGCATTCTTCAAGCCAAACGACATGACTTTGTAGCAGTATAAGCCTCTATCAGTGATGAAAAAGGTGTTTTCCTCATCTGTTGGGTACATGTGGATCTGATTGTACCCTAAATACACATCCATGAAACTCAAGAGCTCATAGCCTGCAATAGAATCCACTTGCTGCTCGATTCTTGGAAGTAAAAAAACTATCTTTTGGCCAAGCTCGGTTGAGGTTGGAGAAGTATATACAAACTCTCCATTTTCCATTAGCTTTCTTTTCCAAGACGGGGTTGGATATCCATTTTGGGTATACTGCCTCTCTGATGAACCTATTAGATATGAGCTTTTGCACCTCCTTCTTCAGGGCTACATATCTCTATGGGTTTAGGGCTTTCTTTTTTTGCCTGTGAGGAGTGAACGTTGGGTCCACATTATGTCAGTGGCAACTGACCCTAGGATCAATACCCACCATATTCTCGTGCCTCCACGCATATATATTCAAGTTGTCAAGTAGAAAGTCCTTAAACCTAGTTTTTTCTTCTGATTCGAGCTTATTCCCTATTTGTAACACCCTTGTGCAGTCATGTGGATTTACAGGGAAAGGTTCAAGCTCTTCTACTAGGGTTACTTGTGAGTTTGATTCTGTGACCCTAGGTCTAAGTCCACCTCAATGATCCCTTCTTCAGGGGTATCCACCATGTTGACGTCTTCCCCTTGTTCAGAAGTAAGACCTTTTTTAGGTGCGTCAACCATTTCAGCATCCATCAGAACCATATTTACTCTACGGGGCTCGAATTTCCTTAAGAAGCTAAGATACCATTCCCTTGATCCCATCTAATCCCCTCGCACCGTGGCAACTCCTTCCTTGGTAGGAAATATCATGTATAAACGATGTATTGATGTTACAGCATTGAGCTCTTTTATGGTGGGTCGCCCTAATACTCTGTGCTAGGCGGATCAGTTATCTACAATAAGGAACTCCATGAAGTGATGAGCCTTAAATGAGGACTTCTCCATTTTCACCGCCACTGTTATCCTCCTCTAGGATGATGATGTTACCTGTAAATCCATATAAGGGAGCGGTCATGGGGGTGAGTTCGTGGTCCATCATCATTTTATCGAATGTTGTTCCGAACAGGATATTAATGGAACTTCCATTGTCCACCAACATGCGTCTTAGTCCATTCCTGGCTATGATGGCTCGCACCACCAATGTGTCACAGTGTGGGTAATAAATGTCCACAGTATCTGCTGGGGGAGAAAGTTATTGGGGGAGCATTCCTAGATCCATGACTAGTACTATTGATTAAGTAGCTTTCCATGGGAAGGTCTTTCGCTTCTCTTGCATAGTTCCTTAGGGCATTCTTGGAGTTTCTCCCTATGTGTGGACCACCTATGATAGTGTCAATTTTTCTGATGGGGACGTTGTCAACATTTGCTAAAGGCTCGCTCCTGGGCCTCTACTCCTTTGCCCTGTTTCTGTTTTCTCATTCTCCTGCCGAGGTGATTCGTTTCTCTGATGTCACCTTGCCTCGTTATACCTAGGCTTTCTCTCTTACCTAGGATGGGATACACTTCTTTACGTTTGACGGGCGATTCTACCCTCATTACGGGGCTAGTTGGTTCTTCATGATACGGCCTGGATACGCAATTCTCAGTGTTGTGGCTGTTGGTTCGATGGTAGGTGCAGTATTGCCTATCTCGAGGCTCCCTATTTCTCCATCTACATCTTTCTCTAGATGGGTTCGACTGTCTTTGAGCCTCAGGTCCAACCTCCTCATATGCCAAAGAGAGTACTGCGTTTAGCGTAGCTGTGGCCAATGCTTAGTCGAAGGTGGGGGCTATCGTGTGTCCTGCTTAGGTCCATTGCTGGTCCATCAAGTGGGACATAGGGCCTCTTCGCTATCTTTGAGGTAGTGAGAGTCCCAATGAGGTTCTATTGTGATCAATCAGCTTCTCATTAAAGATTTCGCTTCTCATCATCTCCACCAAAGTATCGTAAGAAGTGGAATTTCTGTTTCGCATGTCCCTCCATAATAGGGTACTCATGTTGAGGCCTCCTCTTAGGACAGAAAGTGCCTCTCCATCTGTAACATGATCGCAATAGGTCATTTCATCTGTGAAATGGGCCAAGTAGCTTTTCAAGGTTTATTGCTGTTGTCTCATGTCTTGCAGCCTTTGAATGTGGGCTTTTGCCTCTTTACTAGACATTTATTGGTTTATAAATGTCTTTTTGAGGTCTGCCCAACTTCTGATGCTGTCACTGGGATGCGGTTGTACCAAATTTTTGCAGCTCCTGTTAGTGTGAGATAAAAAGCTCTGCATTTTAGTGCCGGCGAGGCTCCTCATAGAGACATGTGGGTCTTATAGCTGTTGAGGTACTTTGTCGGTTCACATTTCCCTTCGTATTTGGATATCTTTGGAGGTACAAAGTGACTTGGGGCCAGGGCGCTTCTCAACTCTTGAGAGAAGGGCAAGCTTTCGCCGTCATCACCCAACTCAAATGATATGTGTGTGCCATCAGAATCATTTTCCTCTACCTGATATCAAGGGGTTGCGATGTTCTTACTTGATTTCTCATGTTCGCCTTTTCCCTTCTCTCTCGCCTATTTCCAAGCGAAGGCGGAATCCTTTGGGATTCATATCCTTGCTATTGCTCTTGCTATCTTTGAATATGAGGTGGTTGATGGGACCTATTTCTAGGCTTGGAGGGTCCAATCCGATTACAGATGTTGTTGGACCTTTGAGGTTCATGCTCCTTAGTGTATTTGGGGATAAAATTTCACTCATGTGGCATGTTATCATCGGGTCAGCTTGTAACGTAGTTGGTGGAGGTATCTACTTCCACCTCCCTCTTTGCTGAGTTGTCACTCATGCCACGTATTTAGGGGTATGCTGCTATGTCATTCTCTTCACCTTCTTGGGAAAACATTCCATGTCGAGTCACCTGGGATCTAGCTTACTGGTGCATTTGCATGAGTAGCTGCTGCATGGCAGCATTTTGTTGGGCCATATTTCTCATGTTTGCAGCCATTTTCCCTACTTTCCTGGCTAGACGTGCTGTAGTAGCGCCTCACATGTGTTTGTGGTGGGGACGACGCATGTTCACA
>CAIGRP010117679.1:0-26032 GCA_903798385.1 Fraxinus cuspidata
CGCCTTTGTTTCAGGTACTGAAAAATCTCGTTCGTGCTCATTCTCAGTCGTCAAGCTCGGAAATCATCAGGTACGATTTTTGGTAGCATCACTAATTAATCTATTTCATCTAACCCAATCCTAAAACCCTAATTTTATCCTCTTCTTCCACTCCACCCTCTCTTCCCCACCCTCTCTTCCCTGCCTCTCTCGTTTCTCTGGAGACACAGAGATCGTCGCAACTGTGACCATCGATGTGGAAAGATGCTGCTACGACCGCCGTCGGAGGCACAGAGATCTACCACTGCTGCAAACTCCTATCGCGAACTCTTCCTCTCATCTCTCTTTTCCCCGCCCCTCTCTCGTCTCTCTCCCCTCTCCCTCGCACAGCCGCCGCCGTCGAAGACAGCAAAGGCCGTGGGGCAAATGGGCGGCGGAGATTTGAAACCCTTCCCCTCATTTCTCTCTTCCCCGCTGCGCACAACTGGACCCAGCGGCAATCTAGACCCAGCGACGTCGCCGTACGTAGTGGACTGTCACCGCCGTTGTGAGCGGCGCGGTACAACCGAGATCTCCATCCAATGGCGTGTGGTTGTATCTCTTCCACTACATATGTGGTGGTGGTTATGGTGTGTGAGGTGGTTATGGCTGAGGATGTGTCGACGACACTTGGTGTGGGTTGATGTCGCCGGAGGTGGCGAATCGCAGTGAGAAATCGGAAAAATGGCAGTGAAGGAGACGATGGGTTGTGGCTATTGGTAGTTTGTTTGTTGATTTAGAGAGGTGATGGTGAAATTATGGTGGCCGATGGTGTTGCAGTACGTCGATAGATGGAAGACGGGAATAGGTGGTGGTTTTTGGGTGGTTTCTTTGGTGGTTTGAAAATGGCAAAAGACAGGACAACAGACGTCTATGAGGTGATGGCGGTTGTGGGGTGTTCGCGATTTTAGATCTGATTTGTTGGTGGTGAGGTGGTGCTAGTTAAGGTGGTTAAGTAATGGTGATGATGTTGTAATGGTGGTCGTGGTCACAAATGGCGGTGTTGGTGAGGTGGTGTTGGCGGCGGCGATTGTGCTGCTAAGGCAGTGGATATGTGGTGTTGTGAAGGTTGGTTGCCCTCACGAATTATTTTTTTAACTGTGACCATTTAATTGGTTAATATGTGATCAATAAACAATATGTGATCAAAGAAAAATCTAAATAAAAAATTTGTTAATTTGTGACCGATAATTTGACAATTTACTAAGTTGTGACTTATAATATTTGTAATTTGTGATCGATAAATAAATTGTAAAGTATAAATTTTTTTATTTGTGATCGATGAACAAATTGTAACTTATAAAATTTTTGAATTGTGACCGTAGAATAATTTGTGACCTATAAAATTCTGATATGCGACCGTAAAATAATTTGACTTATAAAATTTCTGATTTGTGACCGATGAACAAATTGTGACTTATAAAATGTTTGAATTGTGATCGTAAAATAATTTGTGACGTTTCAATTTTTAATTTGTCACCAATGAACAAATTGCGACTTATAAATTTTTTGAATTGTGACCGTAAAATAATTTGTGACATATAAATTTTGTGATTTGTGACTAATTATATAAAATTTGTGATAAAATTATATGGAATTGTGAACTTAATATATTTAATTAATAAAATATATGTTTAATTAATTAATTTATATATAAAAATTAAAATAATTTGAAATTTGAAATTTTAAACCTTAAAAAATTTGAAATTTTAAACCTTATCTCTTAAACCTCTTAGTTATAAAATTATCTCATTTAAATTTTACTTATTTGAGAAGTTGTTATATAAAACATTAATATGAATTATAGTAAAAAAATATGAAATACCGTAATTTCTTGCATCATTTAAAATCCTTTTGTAAACTTCATTTTAAAGTTCGTTTCTAAAATATGTAATTGGACATTAACAAATGGAAAAGAATAATAAATAAAAATTAGAAGTAAAAGATGGCATATTAATCATTCACAAAGGATATTTAAATTATATAAAAAGTGACGAGTGAGAAAATTTAGTACCACTATTCATAAAAGCTGAATTTAGAGCGTTTCGGAAAAGCTCGAGCTTTTCCAAAATAATTTTGAATAGTTGTTTTTGTCAATAAACAATTCTTTGTAGAGCAACGGAAGAATTACAATTTTTATATTTAAAAGTACTTTTGAGCTCTCAAAAAGCCTTCCAAAAGACACAATCATTGAGTTTATATTTGCATAAAATTTATTTGACTTTAAAAAGGAGAATTTCAAATTATTAGGTGGAGTTTTTTTTTCCTTTAATTTGATTAATAGATAAAGATAAGAAAAGAGTATTTGCAGGTCTTATGATTTTGGATTGCGCATATATTTAATGAGAATTAGGTATGAAATCTTTGTCCAGCATCATATGTTGGATTAAAGTATGAATGACAACAATAGAAACAAAGAAAAATGGAGATGAAGATGAATATTAATATCGAAAAGAAAATTGATCACAAAATGAAAACGTTGTCCTCAAACGATATCTGTCTCATTCTTTATGCTTTTAAAGATTGAAAATGGCAAATAGTTCGTAGGATTATCAAACCTTGAAGTGAAGATCACAAAAAGAAAAGTGATTATTCAAGTAGAATAAGTGAAAATGTAGAATTGATTATTTGATGTAACAGATTTGACCATAAATTTTTGATGAATAATTGGATGAAAAACTAACATGTATTTATAGTTTTTAACCATTCCTATACAGACTAGTTTCAACACTAGAAGAAAATGTGCAATGCTCCACCATAAAACCACCAGAAAATTCGAAAAAATCTCATCTAGCGATCGGATTTTACAACTATGCGACCACCGCATAGGCTATAACTATGCGATCGCATAGTTATATCATTTGCGGCCCTTGAATTCTCTACAGTTGCCTATGCGACCGCATGTTTATGGCGCCAATGTTAGTTTTTCTTCCTATTTTCAATTCATTCATCCATGGTTTTTTCACTTGATTTTTGAACAATAATACTAACATCCTACTCATTTTTTTTTTCACTATAATATATCAAACATGCTTTTAACATTTGGAATAATGTAACTCAGGACTAGGTAGAAAACAACTAAATAATATATACTTTTTTTGGGTGTTTTCAATAATTTGATAAAGAGGGCTAAAATTTAAAAATAAATCAATGCCACCTACACGACTCGCAGTTTTCATTGAATCAAATTTCTTGGAAAATGACGACATGCCTTGGAAATCAAAATATTTCATGGATTACGTCTCTTTATTTCTTTCCTGCAACAGTTTATTATGTCGACATTCTTACAGAATATTAACTGTCTGACTTTCCTTCTATATATCGAAATATACGTAAATTTAGTAAAAATAGAGCGAAATATCAGGCTCAATGAACTCATTATGTCTTCATTACCTTTGAAAGCAAATTTCATTGAATTCGTCGTTAAATACAAACAATCTTTTAAAACCTTTATTTGACTTTTGCATGTCTTTTACACAAGAACCTTTAAGAGTACCCACCATTCTGATAGAAAATTACACTCTCTTTAGGTAAAATTCTTCAATCTCCACTTTAATTCATATCCCATAATGAATTTTCAGTCATATTCACGTGGATGGGTTTGCAAGATGGTTTTCGTGGCTTTCCTCGTACTACTTCCGACTGCAGTTTTAGGGGAATGTATTTGTGAAGCCGACGAGGAAGATCGGAACAGAAGTTTAGCACTCAAATATAAGTTAGCTGCTCTTGCTTCAATCCTCGTTGCGAGTGCAATTGGGGTTTGTCTTCCCGTTTTGGGAAAGACCATACGAGCTTTGAGTCCAGAGAGAAGCTTTTTCTTTATCATAAAGGCATTCGCAGCCGGAGTTATTTTGTCCACAGGTTTCATCCACGTGCTTCCTGATGCGTTCGAAAGCTTGACATCTCCGTGTATTAGTGCTCATCCGTGGGGAGATTTTCCATTCACGGGCTTTGTCGCAATGGTTTCCGCCATTGGGACTCTTATGGTGGACACATACGCAACCTCCTATTACAGCAAGAAATCAAGCGGCAAGGCGCAAATAGCTAGTGGCGATGAAGGAGGAGTTGACCCCGTTCATACTCATGCCAGCCATGGTCATGCACATGGAGCAGTATCGATGGAAATTGATTCTGGTGAAACACAACTTCTTCGACACCGTGTAATCTCACAGGTATATAATCCACTCTTTATCTTGATTCACTGTGTTTGTTATGTGTTGAAGCAGAAATTATTTGTTGCTGATGGTCAATTTTCATGGTGCTGTAGGTGTTGGAGTTGGGAATTATAGTCCATTCTGTAATTATTGGAATTGCTTTAGGTGCTTCTGAAAGTCCTAAAACAATAAGGCCTTTAATTGCTGCTTTGACCTTTCATCAATTCTTTGAAGGCATAGGGCTAGGAGGATGCATAACCCAGGTATTGACACTTGTAATTCTTGTCTCAGGATGTCAAATTAATTATTGAATATTTTAGTAGTAATATAATTTGCCATTGAATAATTTTTAAAATAAATTAATTATTGAGAGTTAAGCTTGAAACTTTGTTTCAATTCCTCATTCTTTTTAGAAAGACTCTTTTGCATGCATCTTAGCGTTTAGCTTAATTATTCTTGTTCTTAATTTGCAGGCTAAGTTTAAATCATGTGCAGTTGCAATAATGGCCCTCTTCTTCTCGGTCACAACCCCAATAGGCATCGTGATAGGCATCGGAATAACCAACATTTATAGTGAGACCAGTCCCAATGCTCTTATTGTTGAGGGAATTTTTAACTCAGCATCGGCCGGAATCTTGATTTACATGGCACTAGTAGATCTTCTTTCAGCCGACTTTATGAGTCCAAGAATGCAAAACAATGGAAAGCTTCAGTTAGGTGCAAATATTTCTCTTCTTTTAGGCGCTGGATGTATGTCTCTCTTGGCCAAGTGGGCTTGAGATACATCACATGTTTTTGTTCTTCCTCTTTCTCCTTTCTCCTTATTAATATTTTGCTCTATTTCTTCAACAAAAATGCCGAAGTACACTACTGAGACACAAAGTAAGTAGCATGTTTGTCTTTTTTTTTCCCCTTTTTCAATTACATATCGTATCGATTATTTGGACTTGCAAAAATTCTGATCTGTACTTGTTTTGCAAATTGTCGAAGTATACCATTGAAACTATGAGGAAGACACGATAGCTAAGTCCATGTTTGGTTCAGCTAAAAAAGATAAATAAAATCTAAGTCAAAATCTACAATTAATTTTAACCATATATTTTATGGGACTTATAATTTTCCAACCACACAAAAATGAAATGAGAAGGAAGGCAATGAGAAGAAACTTAAGAGACTTAAAGAACATAAATCTGATTGTTTTTCCTCGCAATGTTCGGTCGGTAAGTGTTACACCTATAAATTACGTGACATACGAATGACTGAGGAGGTCTCATATATATCTATATGGCGTCTACTATTTAATCGATTGAACCTATTTAATTTAATAACTTTGTATTGGACTTGGAGCTCAGCCCATTATGCCCACTTAACCCATTTATATTTTCCTAATATATATGTGAGTTTCATTCACACCAAGGTATGTTCCTTAATCCTACCCCAACCCTCTCTCCCTCTTTTGCACTCTCTTAATCTCTCGCCCGACCGTTGGAGTGCAAACGATCATCGGGCCTTTTTTTTTATCGAGGACTTTTGCCATCCGGGATGTTCAGTGTGTGTGAGATGATGCCCACGTAGAGGGGACGTGGTCGGAATTTTGTTAACACATTTTTTGAGGTCAATATATTGGAGCCGTCTATGAGAATTGGTGCGTTAACCATATTTCCACCACATCTAAAAAGGCCACCGAAAAAGAGGTATTTTTCGAGCGGCCCTCTATTGAAAATAACAAAGACAGCAACCAATGAATAAAGGTCTACGTAGAATAATTTTCAGATAACAAGTTACTCAAGGTGGTGTGTTAAAACAAAAGCATTCGCACTAAAAAAGTACTTTTGCTTCCTTTGTGTGCCGGTCAGAAGCATCACAAATTTGGATGACTAGTTTGGTCTTCTAGTTGGGCCTGAAGTTTATTGGGCCTATATTATTCTTTTGGTCTAAAGTGCTCTATCGATTTATCCTCTTGAATGGACTACATTTTATTTTGGGGAACAATACATAAATTAGGTTTTTAGTAAACACTATTTCAAAATTAAGTATATATGTTTTAAATTTCAAAAATCAGATTTTCATTAAAATTTATTTATGATTTAATTAATTAATAATATATTTAATTAATAAATATATAAATGTCATAGATATATGAAATTTGGTCACAATTCAAAAATTTTAAGATCACAATTCAAAAATTTTATAGGTCGCAGTTAGTTTATCAGTCACAAATTAAAAATTTAAAAGTCACAATTTGTTAATCGGTCACAAATCACGAAATTTATAAGTCAGGTCGCAGTTAGTTTATCGGTCACAGATTTAAAAATTTAAAAGTCACAATTCGTTCATCGGTCGCAAATCACGAAATTTATAAGTCACACAACTTGTTTTAGGGTCACAAAATATCAAATTATAGGTCACATATTACTTTTATTGGTATGTCACAAAGCATTTATTGGTCACAATTTGTTCTTTATTGGTTACACACCAATCAATTTATTGTCACAATCAACAAATCACTTATGACCACTACCAACACAGCACAACTATCGTCTCCCCCGCTGACACCAACACCAACACCACAGAAAACGCACCACCGTCACAACACCATAGTCTTTTCTGCCGCTACCACCAAAACCACAAAAAATGCACCACCGCCGCCAACACCAACACCACATAAATGCACCACCACCACCACCACTGCCCGCCACACCAACACCACTATCACTACCACTTCCCAACAACAAAATCACTGTTTCAAACAACGCAACCATCGTTTTCACCACTACCACTACACCAAACCGTGAATATCACCACCACTATCACCCAAGCACCACTAAAACCACCGGACCACCACACCACCACTACCACCAAAACATACCACTACCGCACCTATCTCCATTTACACCACATCCACAGTAAAACATGAGAAGGGGAGGAGGGAGAAGAGAGGAGAGGAAGAGCGGTGGCAATATCGTCGTGCGATTTGGCCCCCGAGCGACATGTGATGGCGAAGGTGGTGTCCGGCTGCTTCGTGCGGCTTCACTCCCACAACTTCGCATGGCTACACTCTGGCGCCCTCAGGTGGTGGCGACGGCGAGGATATAGAGATAGAGGGGAGAGAAAATAGGGACGACAGGGAGAGGGGGAGAGAAAATGAAATAACTAGGGTTTGTGGTGGATACGATAGGGGGTGTATATGAATTAATTTATAATATTAATATATTAATTTATAAAAAATATTAAATAAAAAATTATAACCTGATTTGAGAAAAAATTAACTTATAATCTGATTAATGAAGTCTAAACTTTAAAAACGGGGTTAGGTGTAATTTTCTCTTAATAAAATGTGAACAATTTTAATACCAAATTATATTTTTATTTAATGCATATTTTATAGGGTATGTGATGGATGAAATATTGTGTGTATATGAATTAATTTATAATATTATTATTAATATTAATATATTGATCTATAATAAACATTAAATAAAAAATTATAACCTGATTTTAGAAAAATTAAACTTATAATCTGATTAATGAAGTATAAATTTTAAAAACAGGGCTAGGTGTAATTTCCTCTTTATTTTGGGCCTTCTACAATGATCTTCATTTAGCTTAATCTTCTGGGTTGTATTTATTCTGCTTGGGCCGTCGCTTAGAAAAATGGGAGATAAAATATGGTATGACTCCCAATTTTGCAACACATTCCAAAGATGGTACAACTTTTAATTTTATATTACTTCAAGCATAGTCGTTGGAAGCCTTGAAATATTTCAAGTTTCCAACTACAATATTTCTTCAAAGTGTGTGGCATCTACAGAAAAACCGAGCCTTTATTGGCGATAAAGAATTTCCAGTCACAGTAATTTGGTGGCATGTATGCTTTCATTTTAAAGCCATCAAATTCCATTTACTTATCCACTGGTGACTTGCAAAATTATTTTAGCACCAAATAGACATTTGTTTATGGCTACTGGGACCTCAACAATGAAGATAAATAATGGTAAAACTTGGATTTGAGGTGGCAAATTCTTCTATTTGCATGTGAAATTTACAGCGATATACCATCTGATTTGTGCATGAATTAATACAATAGCCACGATGACAAATTGTGAAAGTATATGAAATTTGCTGCTTGCTAGTTGAATTTAAATATCATGCAAAGCTAATGTTGTAGCAAGATTTAATGCCATAGCAGGATTTCTATAAAGCTAAATTCTTTTACTACCACAATTATGCCACTTGACGTGGATGTTCAAATAATTTTCCACCATTGACAAGATTAGATTAGGGAACTATGTAAATGTTCTACAACATCCTTCTTTATGTATTTGTTGACTTAAAAAACTGTAACTTGGAGGGAGAAAATTTGCAAGGCTATTACAATGCATGCCAAATATTTGTAAAAGTTCCAGGCTTGGATCTCTCTTATTCAAAGGTCTTGATGATCATTACTACCATTATTTGACGTACGCTTTAAGACCTCGCAACTTTAAAGACGAGCCCTAGCTCGTGGATTTCTTATTATTAGGTGCGTCATTTTGTAAGTCATCATTCCTTGAATAAAAGAAGTGGCAGTATCTTAGAGTCCTCATTCCTTGAAAAAAAGAAGAGGCAAATTGTCACATGTGTTTGCCCTTGCAAAAAGAGCTTTTTCTAACCTCATTTGCGAGAAGTTTATTCCTTACCTCCCTATCGTCGAGTCTAACTGTAAGATCTCATCATTCCGAGACTAGTTTATAGGACTCCGATATTTTGAGAGCTATTCTTGGGATGTTTATTCCCCACTTCGCCAGATTCTTGTTCCTGATTTTGCGAGATGTTTATACCTCGCATCTTCCTATCGTTGAGTCTAGCTATAAGATATCGTCTATACGAGGCCCGCTTAAGACTTTGATAGTTCGAAAACTATTCGCGAGATGTTTATTCTCTGCCTCTTCAGATGCTTATTTGTGGCTTCGCGAGATGTTTATTCATCATCTCTCATTATCGTCGAGCATAACTATAAGATCTCATATATCTGAGACCAGCTTATAAGACTTTAAAAGTTCGAGAGCTATTCATGGGATGTTTATTCCTCACCTCGCGAGATGCTTATTTATGGCTTCGCGAGATGTTTATTTCTCGTCTCTCACTATCATCGAGCCTAACTATAAGATCTCATCTATCTAAGATCAGCTTATAAGATCCCAGTAGATTGAGAGATATTCTCGGGATGTTTATTCCTTGTCGCACCAAATGCTTATTCCTGACTTTACGAGATATTTATTTCTCCCCTCGCACTTTCGTCGAGCCAGCAATAAGAAATCGTCTATCCAAGCTAGTTTATAAGACTCTAATAATTCGAGAGCTATTCGTGGGATGTTCATTCCCCGTCTTGCCAAATTCTTATTCCTAGTTTTGCGAGATTCTTATTCCTTGTCTCTCACTATTATCAAACCTAATCGTAAGACCTCGTCCTTTCAAGGCCAACTTATAAGACTTCGATAATTCGAGATGAGCCACCAGCTTGATATTCATTTCTCACTCTACGAGATGCCTCACCATATGAGATGTCGCATTACAGCTATATTTATCTTTAGAGAGGTCATTGTACGTTTGTATCAGCTTATCACTAACTACTTAGATATTCAGGGCTACGCCTTTGCATTAGCTATAACACAACTATATTTATCTTTAGAGAGCTCATCATACCTCTGCATCGAATGCGTTACATTTTCCTACCTTTCAAATCTTTGCTTCTACTTCAGCCATATCACATTTACTTATCTTTAGAGAGTTTATATTATTTACCGCTTCGTAAGGAGAGGGGTGGGCTAACGTTAATACCGACAAAGATGAAGCCTTCCATGGCTAGATCAAACACCATGGAGAAAACCCTTGACATGGATGCACCACCACTCCCATGTAAGGATGTCAGTTTGTTATAGCTACTTATGTCTAGAGTATCGTCCTTCCGAAGCCAACTTATAAGGCTCCGATAATTTGAGACGAGCGACCAGCTCGATATTCATTTCTCGCTCTACGAGATGCCTCGCCATACGAGATGTAGCATTACAGTTATATTTATCGTTAGAGAGCTCATTATGCCTCTGTATCATCTTATCACTAACTATTTACATATTCAAGGCAGCGCCTTTGCATTAGCTATAACACATTTATATTTATCTTTAGAGAGCTCATCATGCCTCTGCATCGAATGCGTTACAACTTCCTACCTTTCAGATATTTGCTTCTGCTTCAGCCATATCACATTTACTTATCTTCTGAGAGTTTATATTATTTACTGCTTCATAAGGAGTGGGGGTGGGCCCACCTTAATACCTACGAAGACGAAGCCTTCCATGACTGGATTAAACACCATGGAGGAAGCCCTTGATATGGATGCCTCACCACTCCTATGTAATGATGTCAGCTTGTTATAGCTACTTATGTCCAAAGCATCGCCTCTGCTACTCACATGCAGAGCATCGTCTCTACTACTTGTGTCCAGAGCATTGTCTCTGCTACTCACATGCAGAGCATCAGCTTGTTTGATATTTTCTTCAATAACATTTCAAATTGGTTATTTGACCTTGCAAAAATTCTTGTTTCTACGTGATTTTTCTGTGGAGTGTAGGCTAAGCATAAATGTCTAAGGAAATAAAATCCCATTTCCGTGTTAGATTCATGTAACATATTATCCCTTTTTCGTGTTTGATTCCTTTAACATATGATAATAATGTTGCATATACACAATGTGCATCACCAGTGTTCAATGAACTGGTGACAATTCTTGTTAGGGTACAACACAATTTTTAATTAATTTATGATTCTACAGTTGAGGTAAAGATCAATCCTCACTGACTCCCAGGACAAAACAAGAAATTATCGACTAAACTCAAATTTAAACCATAATGCACAATGCCCAACAACATTTTATACTATAAAACCCAACCGTTTTTAACCTAAATGGACTAAAGGAAGAAAAACAACCACAAATTTGGAAGAAAAAAAAAAGGTTGGATGGGATTCTAACCTTGAAATGTGACTTTTTGCACTTGTTTGTGATTAATTTGAAGGAAAAGAAGTTGATTTTGATTGTAGGAGTCGGTAGATTTGTGGTTGATGAAAAATTGCCTGATGAATCGCTTCTTGAATGCCAACATTACATTTTTAGAGTATATTGAATAAATTGTTTTTTGATATATTTTATTAGGCTTCTTTGGGTTAAGTGGCTGGGCACGTGGCCATTTACCTCTAAATCCTCGATGATCTATTCAATTATTTGGGCCAATGGTTGAGTTTATGTGGTTCCTCAAGATGGACTCTATGAACCGGTAATGATTAAAATTAAATTTTTATTAGATTTTGATATAAATTAATAAAATTTGTGGTTGAATAGTTGTGGAATCCATAAAATATGTGGTTAAAATTAACTGTTGACTTTGACCTTTATTAAAATCTGAATTTGAATCGATAAATGAGAAAATGTTTGAAAAATTACATAATTACCAAAATTTTAATTTACATTTTCAAAAATAATAAATTTGTAATTTTTTAAAAAAATTAGGTGGTCACATTTTGTGACTTTTGATAAAAATTAATGACTTATAATTTAATTAATCAAGTCATGGTTACAATCACACACAATTTATAGTTACAATCTCATATTAGTAAAAAGTCAAACAAAGATACAATCGTAGAGATAAAAATTGTAAATCACAATTACATATTTATTCTCAAATCACACATTCTTTTTATGTTATATATTATGTATCAGTCACAACTACCTAAATAATGGTCACAAGCTCTCTTCATAGTCACTTCGCTCCACTCAACCACCATAGGCACCAAGCAAACGTTGTTGCCACCTCACCATCGCCACCTCCAAGCAACCATGGAGACAAGCACAACCAGAAATGAAGCGCTACCACCACTACTTGTCTACACTAAAAATAACAACCACCACCACCGTCTCTTAAAATCCACCATCTCTTCCACCTATACCACACCACAACCACTACTGTCACCTCAAATCCACCACAAACACAATCCACCACCGCAACACACACCATTTCGTCCACAACAAGGCCGCCCAATATGTAAAGTTAGAGCTGACCACCACCCGCATACCCTTCTGTCATTTATGAGAGACATGATTCAACAAAATTAGGGTTGAATGTTGAAGATGGAGAGCCAAAAAGGGACAACGAAGTTGATCCAATCACGGGGTGGCGATGACAGTGGCCCTTGAAGGGATATATATATCGAAGGATTGATAGTGAATGGAATTTAGGGAAAAGCTAGGGCTTTATATACTACAGCTCCCATCACCACTGTCCTTGCTAATGGTTCATTCGTAGTTGTGATGCTTGTGATCGTGGTGGATCGACAATGATGTTGGTAAATTGGAAATGGGGGAGTATGTGGGGTGTTGTAGGGGAGGTGATCTCGCAGTCATTCGGGCATCAATTTTGGTGCAGGCGATAGGTGGCAGTAGTCTCTTGATAGTGTGAGTTTAGGATATGGGTAGAGGTGGCAATGGGCCGAGGTAGAAGTGGTCGACTCGGCTCGTATGCACACGAGCACTAGCCGAGGAGCCCGTGAGCTCATCAATTTTTTTTATAAGATAAACCTTTTTGTAAATAATAATAATAATAAATAAACCATTCGACTTAGACGAGCCCACGAGCCGCTCGCCCGTTCGACTCGCCTAGCGAGTCAGCCTGCTCGGCTCGTCATTTGACGAGCTCGAGCCGCCTACGAGCGGTTGAGACGACAAGTTGCTCGGCCCATTTGTCACCACTAGATATGGGTGGTAAATTTGGGAAGAATTGAATAAAGTGATAGGTGGGATGGTGTGAGGTAAGGTATGATGTAGTATATACACTTAAACAAATTCCTAATTTTGGGCTCCTTCAAATTTGGATATGATGCGGGGTCTCACCTGCCTTTACCTAAAATTCGATCTTGTCTTTGAGATATCAAATCATTACATTAACACAGTTTGCATTTAAAAAAAAAAAAACACACACACACACACATTTCCTCTTATCATATGTCTCTAAGAAAATGATGTTTTGAATAGTGATTTTTAAGAGAATGTAGTTAAAAAGTAGAATTTTTTTTGGGTATAATGCTACCAAAAATTGTACATGGTTACTTTTGAACTTGATGACTGAGAACGAACACAAACAAGATCCTTCGGTACTTGAAACAAAAACGTCGAGGTGTTTTCTCGTCGCCCATTCGATACTTAAGTTAGATAGAGAATTTATGCGCTGGGCTAAGTGTTGAAAAATATGTAAAAGCGTACATAAATAATGAATAGAAGCTTTGTATTTATAGAAGTAGGTAGCTCATTCCTGGTAGGACTTGGTTATCTATGTGAACTTATCTTTAGAAGTCCTACCTGTAAATAAGCATTGGATTATAACTATAAATCTAGTTACAATTCATCTATGATCTTTATCAAAACAGACTCCTCTTAGACATATGAGTCTGGAATTGAGATATTTAGATAAGTTTAAAATTCTAATCAGATAGGGTTTATCTACATTTGGGCGAGAGAGCATGTTCGGCAAAGGGAGATACCCCGATGATATGTATCTCAAGGTATTATCTCGAGGAATGCTGTCGCCAAATTTCGTAAAAATAGTAATGGATGTCCTTGAGCATCCTCGAGGACCACATGGGACCTCGAGGATTAGGCCTCTATCAGTCACTAAGTATTGATGCTCGAGATTACAGTTCTCGAGCTCATAGTGTGACCATATCTATGTACATAATATTTTATTTTATAAATGTGTGATTGAAAATGAGTATGTGAAAAAAAAAATCAGATAATGAATGTGAAACGGGGCTAAATTTGAAACAACCTTTTTTAGATGGAAACATTGTAGAATAGAACTCAATATATTAACATAATACTTTAATCTAGTCATGTTTAAGAATGTCCCTAGTAAATTTTATTTTTTTCTTCAATTTATTTTTAACTTCGTTACATATTTAACCCATGAGCCACATTAAAATTTTTATTATCATTCTACTACTCATTTTCAACTAAGCATTTTTCAATAAAATAATATTTTTTATTCTCTACTCGGGCAAGCACAGCAATTACGTGTCTTTAAAGGATAGTGCCCGAGCTTTGAGTGGGAATGCTCAGTGCTGCCTTATCATTAAGAAATTCAATTTTTGCCCCAATTTTCATTCTAAATCCATTATTTTATACTGTTATAGACGGCAATTGGAAGAGAAACTGAAACTAAAACTGGACCTGAAGCTGTGTTGGAAAATGGCTGCTACGAATTATTGTTCAGGCCCTGTGCTGCATCGTTTGAATGAGATTTCCTGTTTCGGTTTTCCTGCTTCATCTACTGCTCGTATCTCCATTGCTAAGAAAAAAGGGTATTCATTCAGGTACTCATTTTCCACATTCAACCCACCGTTGAAAAAATGGACTTGCTATCTCATTGCTTAATTTGGTGCCATCCGTGTAGATATGTTAATTTTTCAAGCGCCATGTTTCTGTATGACTCTTTGTAGGATTTTGAATGTAGACAAAATGTTGAGCTACTTAATTTGATGGAGCTCTTGGGATTATGACTGGTGCTACTGCTATTGAATCTGCTGTTCTCGTTCTACAGACTAGAAGTGCATCAATAGATAGACTTACAGAATTGAACTTTACACTGAGTTCTGGATTTGGATTAACAATTCCATTTTTACTTTCCTCATAGATTCGATCCATATGATGAGGATCGAGCTATCTTGACCATTCGTAATGTAGCATCCGGCCAACATCTTAGTAGATGACTGGGGTCTCACAACCTATAAGAATTTTTTGGAGAGAAAAATAAAAAGATGTATGTCATGTAACATTAGTTAAGAGGGGTCACATTTGATTATATTTCATAAATTTTCCTTTTCAATATAAGTGAGAGAAACAAGGAACCAACTATAATCTACTTTCCGGAGGATTATGTCAACTTTAGAGGGACAATCTTTGGGCATGTACCAAATGATAACACACCAGGTTAAGCAAGACAAACGTCATTTGTGCAACCATGGATTAACATTGGAAGTTGGTGAGATTTAGAGCATAATTGTTGAGCATTTAGACTGAATATTTGGAAATTCTATCCAGCAACAGAGGCAGTTTTCCAGCAATTAACATGCTGGACGTATGAGATTTTTATCAAATAAAAGAATTCAACATATTTGATCAAATTGATTTCAAGTCCTAAAAGTTATAGAAGCAAGATGAAATTTCAGAATATATCATTCACGCTACCTTCCAAGCTTCTACTACAACCATAGGGCCTAGGGTTCTATTCCAAAAGGTTAACCTATTAGGTGGAGTAACCAAAGCCTTTATATACCCATTATCTACAGGATCATGGTCATTGACTTTGGCACACTTATGCTGATCTAAGAACACTCAATGAAGTGAGAAAGAATGGGAAAAGATGATTCGTGCATTTCATAATTTTAATGAATACCATCAATTTTCAACCTGTTTGCATTATTTTCATTCACATGCATACCCTGATTTGCATATTCTCTATTTCTTCGTAACTTCTTTTTTCTTTTTAAATCACTTTTAAGTCTTATCTATACATCTGTACTTCTTGGAAATACTGAAAATCACTCCATTCTTAGGCATTTGCAAATTTTACTTCAATGTTTTTTTAAGTTTTATGAAAATAACTTAGTGTTTGGGTTTGTTTAAACTAGATCTTAAAAATGAATGCTTTTGTTTGTTATGTGTTATGAATCTAGTATATGTGATGATTTTATGCTTCTTTTTTGTGATAAAAAGATTTAACAACATAAGCAACAGGAATATCTTATTTTGTAATTTGTATGTGTAGGTTGATCACCCCCTTTCTAATTTATTCTTTAGTGGAAAAGTCAACAGGCGACAGCACAAAAGTATCATATTTATATAATATTAACAAGTAGGATGACATTGTTTGGGTTAGATAATATGCTCATTATGATTTCTATGTTTTTCGATAGTTGTGACCTATGCAAAAATATATATAGGCCAATACATTTTTAATATCATATCCAATATGAAATGATGCATGCCTGGTGCCAGTACGAAAAACTTTAAACTAGGTTCAGTCACATGGCGATAAAACTGGAGTTGCACCTCCATGATTTAAGGGAGCTATACTTTTCCCTTCTATTTCTTTTTGTTGGCGATTCAAGTGAAGGTAGCTTAAAATTTGTTTCTCATCTTCCATGATTTTCTACAAAATCAGACTTGAGTAATTGGAAGATCTTTTGGTAAGCTGAAATATGTCTGTAAACACAAAGGGAAAGGAGGGTGGTTGGAACATGATTCTCTTTGGCAAAAGATATTCAGAAGTATGGTTTACAACAAATTTATTTGATGGTGGAACTACTCATAACTTCAGTTATGAGGGTCATTAAAAAGTTTGTGTTTCAGTTGTATCCTCTTTTCCTTCCACTTTTATGCTTAGGCGCAAGTGATGAATGGCTGCTGGGAGGTTACATGATCGAGTGACTTTTGTGTAGTCAACAGTTAAATATTTGCATTGTGTGTCTTCCATTTTAACACTCGCTGAGCTGTCATATATTTTTCTGCGATCCTAATGATATTAGAACCTAGCACTTATCATCAGCGAGCCTTCATCCTTCTTCTTTTATTAAACTTGGACCCTAGAGTGATCTGTGTTAGTAGGATATAGTCCCATTTATGGGATGATATTTGAATATATTCTGTAATTATTATATACTCGTTTCTTAGTTAGGCTTTCCATACTTAGTTAACCTAGATTGATTTAATGACTGAAATTCGGTCTTGTAATTAGCCATACTCTTCCTATTTAATCAAAGCAACTCTCAAATGGAGAGGCATTCAAACCAAAACATCATTGTGTTTGAAAATCTGGCATTCTTTCTTGCTCGTCATTTTTCCCTATATCTATCTGTTCAAATAGATATTGCTCCGGATCCATGTGACTTCGCCATAAATAGGCACCTAACATACCAGACCCAATCTTGACCCATGAGCTCAAGTTATTAGGCGTTGTCCGTCAGAGAGATGAACTCACTTTATTAACACTTAAGTTATTAGGTGTTGTCCATCAGAGAGATGAGCTGACTTTATGAACGTGGGACAGTGTTTTCTCTAATCTTTGTAAGCTTAGTCCTTTTGGTGGTTTGTTTTTATCAGACAACACGGTGGAAAGGTGTTTTTTTTTTTTTTTTTAAGTTTTTTTTTTTTTTTTTTTTGTTCAGAATTTTTTATTTTTTTTTTTTTTTTCAAGTTTCTTCTTTCTTATTTTATGTTCAGAATTCTATATTATTTGTACATCTTCTTAATAACAGTATCCATATTTTTTAAAAGAAAAATGAATATTTTTTTCCCTAGTTCCTTCGCTTTCAACGTGAAGTGGGAAAATTGAAGGAATCAGTGGAATGAAGAGGTTTGTGATATGTCACTCAGGTCTATTGATCTTGTTGGTATTTCTCCTTTGACATCGAATTCAGTTTATTTTGAGTTAAAACTGAACATTTCAGCCAATCATGATTAAAATGAAAAGGAAAGGCGTGTTGATTTTAATGTTTGTAGTTGTTTGGAGAGTAGATGGTACAATACTAAGCAATTAATTCGAAGTTCATTTATGATGAAAATTTGATGAGTTGAAAATCCCTAGGTCACGTGGTGATATTTTTACTGAATACAGGTGCCAGTCATCCACAAATCCTGATGAATCCAAAACAACAAAAACAATGAATCTATTAGACAATGCAAGCAACCTGCTGACTAATTTATTAAGTGGAGGAAAGATTGGATCTATGCCTACAGCTGAAGGTGCAGTTTCTGATCTTTTCAGTCGGCCACTTTTCTTCTCCTTGTATGACTGGTTCCTAGAGGTACTTTATCGCAATCTTTGCTTTCTATGGTTGTAATAATCAGAGACCATTTGTCCATGTCGCTTGTACTTCTATCATCGTTGTTATATGTTCCATTCAGTAATGTGGCATCTAATTGGTCTTTTTGTTTGTTCATTGTGTTTTTGCATGCTGACAAACTCTACTACAGGTGATTTTTTCATACTATATATTGTTTGACAGATCTATAAAACAATTTGAGAGAGGAAACCGAACCTCGTTCTGCTTCATGCCAAAGTGATTGGCTCAAAGCCTGTTTTTATGTGTGTTTACATTGGCCACTCCCAAGTCCCCCCTGTCCTATCCTAATAAATTGTCTCTTTTAGCCTGTGACCTAATAGAATGGTTTTCCATTTCACAAGGGATTTCCATTATGTCTGATTTCTTCTTGATTTTGAACTACACAGCATGGCTCTGTATATAAACTTGCTTTCGGGCCAAAAGCATTTGTTGTTGTATCCGATCCCATTGTCGCACGGCACGTTCTTCGTGAAAATGCATTTTCCTATGACAAGGTATGATCTGATTCTATTATCCTCTTCATCTTAATTTTTTAAGATCTCGTAGTTATGAATATTTTCTCTTGTCAATTTGTGAGGTTATGAAACATTAATGGCTTTTGAAGATTTGTTACATCTTGCTTTCATTCCCGCGTTTTAAAGTACATTTGAATTATTCTATTCATATTTCAAAGTTTTAATTTATTCATCAATTTTTCTGATTAAACCCTTGTTTGATTTTTAGTTTTTCAAAATCACTTTTCCTCAAACTTATTTTGAACCACACATTCTCCTAATAAAATAATTTTCCACGTGGACCCATAACTTTTTCCTACTTTTTAACCACACATTTTCCAAAAAAATCATTTCTCAAAAAATAAAAATCAAACAATCACTAAACTATTATTCTTTAAGCTGATTCAATGACACTGAAATTCAGAATCCTTTTGATCATAATGTACCGAGAATATAAATTTCTTTCTATATTGTGTCACAGGTTTTACAACCATATGTACAACTGAAGTACACACAAAAAAGGGAAACTATTTCCTTAAAATCTTACCTTAAAATTTGGCCTATTACCTGGAAACTAGATCTCTAAAATCTATCCTGAAGAGTAGGAAAGCTTCCTAATATGCTTACATCAATTTTTTAGATCAGCAAATAATGTAAAAATTTTAACTTCCTGTTTAATTGGGATTCCTAACGAAGGTTCTCCTCAAGCTGGTGAATAGATTTGTTCACTCTGAGCTTGTAGGTAATCAACTCTCCCTCGAGTTTTGTTTATGCAGAGCTAAACTGTGTATTGTGAATGTCTTCGAGGACTAGTATGTTGCTATGCCATCCAATAGGCTATGTCGAAATCAAGTGCGAAGGGTTGTCCCCTTGGATAACAGCAGAGGAGTTTTTTTGCCACCTTATCTCTCGCAGTCTTCCTCGACGAGCTCTCTACGCTGCAGAGAAATTAATGGGGATTCTAATGAGAGAACTATTAGAACTATGATTAGATATGTATTTTACGAAAATAAAACTAGATTAGATTCATTTTGGTAATATTTTGGTATAGTTAGACTTATTAGAAGTTATATTAGGCTCGAAATCTTCACGACTATAACATGGGAACTAGGTTTCAATTTACATAGACTATTGCTTATTGAATATAGTATGAAACATTTCCTTTTGAAATTCTCGTCTCTCCCAAGACTCTTCTATTCTTCTCTTTCTTTTCCTTGTCTCTCGCTTTTTGTATTGCTATGTTTGTCCATAAATTAGTTTCCTATTTTTTGTGAATGTTTATTCTATAAAAGGTATAATATTTTTCATTACTAATAATAAAGTAGTGCCAATCATGCACCTACAGATTTTTCATTTCTTTTATACAAATGATATTTATAAAAGTAAGTTAAAATGCAAAACGGAAAGAGTATATGATCATTGTTTTTCTTGAAGTATTCTAATGGTCAGTTGCCGCATTTTTATGTAGGGAGTTCTTGCTGATATATTAGAACCAATAATGGGAAAAGGACTCATACCTGCTGACCTTGAGACTTGGAAGCTGAGGAGAAGAGGTGAGCTAGTTTAGGATGTATAATATTTCATTTAAGTCGTTAATAGTGGTTGGTGACATCTTATTTATATTGTAAATTGCAGTAACCCTAGCAATTTGTAGAATGATCTTGTAGGTTGTCTCATAATTTGTTGACATAATTATTGCACTTCACAAGATATCTAAATTTGCTGTATACTGAGGCTTAGTAGATTTCTTAGTATATCTCTTCCTACCCTTGCTCAACATTTTTTTGTTATCTGCTCAAGACCACAAGTTAATTTGATATATTTAAGTTACTGTAACTGGGTACTTCACATACTTAATGAGAATAGTCTTCTCTGGTGTTGATCAATTTACTTTTCAGAAAAACCATTATTAATGGTTATATTCATATAGCCTTTGGTATTACATTATACTTGAGCAAGAAGATTGGGCCTCTCAAATTATTTGGTTCATTGAATGTGTCCTCACTGATGGTGAAATCTTGGATTTAAATATTGCTTTAATGATGCTTTTAGATTTTTGATTCCGAAGCACTTATCCTCTGTCAATTGATGTGATAACAGAAACTTTATCTGAGCTGTGAAGCAGAAGTTTGATAAGATTATTAATTTGTGAAAAGGCTTGTTTTTCTTCATAGCCTATATGGTGATTATTTTTAAGCTCATACATCCATATAGTTTCTCTAGAAGCTAAACATACCACTGAATTGTCTGGATCCTTGAAATTATCATTGATGCATTTGAGTTTCTTCCAAAATTTAATAATCACTGATATATTATTAAATTTAAAATTTGGAGGATCATAAGGCTTGTATTCAGTTCATAGAGCCCGGGGTGGGGTTGGGAGTGGGGATAGAGAGGAAGCCTGACTGTCTAGTTTGTACACCTGAGTTTGCATGTGTATAGAGTTCCAGTTTTCAGTTCAATGGGTTCAACATTTTTAAATGTCAGAACTGAAACGAAAAATACTGAAATTTTCCCACCTTTTGCAGAACTGCTCTCTCTCTAAAGTTCTCTTTGTAGTTTTCTTACTTTTTCTCCGTAAGTAAATAATATGATGTATGGACAATTTTTATCGAATTAATAACCATATAATGTACAGTTATTGCTCCCGGGTTTCATGCACTGTACTTGGAAGCCATGGCCAAAGTATTTACTGACTGCAGTGAAAGAACGATGTCGAAATTTGACAAGCTTTTGGAAGAAGAATGTTCAAGAGGAGGGAGTACAATTGAGCTTGATCTGGAAGCTGAATTTTCTAGTTTGGCACTAGATATCATCGGGCTTGGTGTTTTTAATTATGACTTTGGTTCTGTTACAAAAGAATCCCCTGTGATTAAGGTTTGATTATATGATTCCCTTTTGTATTTTGTATTTTTTTGTTCAGATGATCTTTTTTCTTTTGGTGTATGCTGATGTCTTATCCTCCCATTGAACTTTGAAATGCGGTCTTGGTTCCACATTACATTTTCTAACAATTTTTAGGAATGCAGCAATTTACATATTTTTACCCAAGATGATGTCAAAGACCATGTTTGAGCAATCAAGATTCTTTTTAAGTAGGGAGTGGAGGGGAGGTACCAATCCTTGAACCCTTGACCTTGGTTGTGGAAACAGCCATCCTTCGAGACTTTGCCCAGATAAATTCAGCTACTTTGTTTTGTGTATTTTTCTTATGCAAAATCTGCAAGTTTTTTAGTTGGCCTTTTCTTTTCAACGTTAATGTTTCTTTTATTATTGTTTTTCTTTTTTGCTCTATTAATTGAGGTTACACCGCTTGCTGCTTCACTTTCCTTGAAAAGTGAGTTATTCCTCGAGTTTCACACTATACGAACGAATTCAAAAATGTCTTCGTAAATATCAGTCTTAGGATGGACATTTTCTGTGTAGCGCCGTAATGACTCAGGTTCTAAAAGGCAGTGAAGTTTTGTAACCATCTTATTCACTTTTATTATATTCTACTTCTGGCATTAATGAACATAATGCTACTGACTACGTTACGGAAATGTACAATTAGAAAAGTGATCCCATGAGTTTCATGCCAGGCATAAGAACTTGAAATATTCTAAAGAACATCAATCTTCAGAGAGAGATTTTCTATGCAGTACTGTAAATAATACATTGCACTTCCAAGGCCACTATTATCGTAATACTGCTGCTTAAATCATGAAATGTGCGCCTAATCTTGTTCTCTTTTGTCGAAACATGGAAGTGCCATAGATTATCTACTATGAACCAGTTAATATCTCTGAAATGTTATGAGAACATGTGATCTAAAGTATTGTGGGCATGGTCAATATGTTCTTACTATTGTTTGGATCTTTTCTCTTTATTAAATGCCTTTGTGTTCAAGACTATCTTTCTATATCATACTATTGTTACATATCTTGAAATCAACTCAGTTAAGAACTCGTTGGCGAGTTGACCAATTTATCTCATTCATCTGTTGAAGCAATGCAGATTTTCATGGTTGTCTTCCCCTCTCACCTTTTCTGCTGGTTAGTTGCTTGTTACATACTAATTGTTCGCCATTATCAATGTATTTGCAGGCTGTATATGGTACTCTTTTTGAAGCAGAGCATCGATCTACATTCTATATTCCTTACTGGAAAATTCCTCTGGCAATGTGGCTGGTTCCTCGGCAGAGAAAATTCCAGAGTGACGTCAAGGTCATTAATGATTGTCTTGATGGCCTCATCAAAAATGCAAAAGAGACCAGAGAGGTGAGATCCATATATAGGTGGATGACCATTGTATTAGAGAAACCATACTGTTGTAACTTTGCTGGTTTTGTATCGCTCAGTTCATGAAGTGCTAAAAAATTCAAATATACAAATTTTCAAGTCAAATACTTATGCTATATTATAGCTATTGATATCTACTATCGAAACATGAAGTCCAAGGAGTGTCTGGCATTAATCTGTTGTCTTTGGAGGATGGGAACTATGGATGGCATTTTATAGGTGATTTTCAATGCAAAAGGATTCCTTAGAGCCTACATAATTAAGCTTAAAATTTCATGAAGAAACTCAAATTTTACTTAAATATTCCGAGAACATGGAAGTTATCTTTGTATAACTAGCCTATACTTCTTAAGGTTTGTCTATAATCAAATGTGTATTGAGTGTTTGTCTGTAATGATAAATACGACAGTGGGTAACCATAGCATCATGCTTCATTTTGACTGACAACTGAGCCTCTTTCTGAGCTTCAGCAGAAATGAACAAAGAATTTTAGATTAGGGCATTCCATGATGCCGCTTGCTGCTTGTGTTTGACATTTGTTCTAGAAGCGATTGATGGTCTCATTAATGCATGCATGACATGGTTGTTATTCGGATCATTATTCACTGCCCACAGTTCTTAGTTTTATTAAATTTTATGACAGGAAACAGATGTCGAGAAACTCCAGCAAAGGGACTACTTAAATCTTAAGGCATGCAATATCCTATGCTTATAAAATTTCCTAATTTCATGTGTTATAGACATGGAATCTAGTTTGCACATTTGAAGCTTTTGAAGACCAATAAAATTGAATTTCGGCGCTGCAACTGAAAGTTTGCAGGATGCAAGTCTCTTACGTTTTCTTGTTGATATGAGAGGTGCTGACGCTGATGATCGTCAGGTAAAGAATCTCATGCCCTTCTTTTTGTGGAAACATATTATTGCCACCATAGCTGCTTGTAAATTCCCATTTGAATGAACAAATAGGTAATAGTTCTGTTCCATTAGGCATATGAGCAATTGTGAGACAATAAGGACCCATCTTTTATGTGAATGCATCATGTGATACTCATTGATTAGCCTTTGTTCAGTGTCTTGTTTTTATATTATTTTTTATGATTACCATTCTGAGATTGTTTCATTTTATCTTTTGTTAATCTGTTTAACAGCTAAGAGATGACCTGATGACAATGCTTATAGCTGGACATGAAACAACTGCTGCTGTCCTTACTTGGGCTGTTTTCCTTCTTGCACAAGTACGGTTTTTTGTAGGTCCAAGTTCAATTCTAATAGATATGGACTGATAGCTCTTCATGTTCCCCACTTCCACTAGTGATTGTACGGGGTCAGTACAAAATTAATGTATGATAAATTGCTCTAATGCAGCATCCCTCCAAAATGAAGAAAGCTCAAGCAGAGATTGACTCAGTGCTTGGTCAGGGGAGAACAACATTTGAATCAATCAAAAAATTAGTGCAAGTTGCAAAACTCTTAAACATTTCTATTACTAGAACCAAATAGCCCTTTCTTTATACTTTTTTGTTTCATTGATGAAGTAAAATTTGTACACTGCAGTCATAGATTTTATAAGATTATAATGCTTATAAGATCTTGCAAGTTTGACTTTGCTTATAAGCCAAAGGAAGCACTTTATATGTCTATATTCTCTTTGAAGAAAAGTTGGAGTGAGCCAACTTTTTTCTGTACTTGTTGTTGCACTTTCAGTTTGCCAAATAGAACTAAGAGGTCCTTAAGCCCAATAAGACATAAGATTTAGTTCCTATAAACTCCTCTTATTCTAAACAGAATACAGATGGACAAGAGAAGAGGTTTGTTGAAATTTGGCTTTGTAGTTCATAAGGCGTCTCATCTTAATTACACTAGATTGCCATAGTTGTTGAAAAGAGAGTAAATTTAATTCAGATTGTCGGATCTTAATTTTTTATTCCATAATTTTCAGGTACCTGCGACTTATTGTTGTGGAGACACTACGTTTATACCCACAGCCTCCGTTGCTGATTAGGCGTTCCCTTAGATCAGATCGCTTACCAGGTAAAGTTTGTGTTACTAGAACTATGAAGATTTCATTTTGAGGTCATATAATACAATGCTTTTTAAAAAAAAAAAATCAAAAATCAAAATGAAGTCGGAGTTGTGGATTTGGAGATACGATTCTATAGTTAACTTGAGATATTGTGAATACTTTTCACAGTGACAATCTATTCAAAATTGTTCCATGTTTCAGTTCATTTTCTAGTGGATTCATAGTATGGTTTTTTTGGTACTTAAAATATCGTGGTCCAAGTTATGATCTGTACTTAAATTCATTTGTTCTTCCTGCTTTATTCATTTTTCCATTTCCCTTGTGTGTATGCAAACACGTACTTTATATCTTTTAAATACAAAACAATCTGTCAGTATCAAATTTTCCTGTGCACTAATGATCAGATGCTTTGACATAATTTGGTATTCGAAAAAGGTATTCAAGCGTTAGAAGCAGATGAGGCCTTGAAATTGTATTTCATATAAAAATTTCTTGCTAAACTTACTGTAGTACTAAACATCAGTGGCATGTGCTGCAAATTCCAAATCTTCCATGCTGGTATACAAATGGTTCACTGGTCTAATTTTATTTGGTTTTCCACCGTTTCTACTCCCACCTTTAGTCTACTCTCCCACAGGAATGCAAGGAGTATAATTTACATTGTACTGGAAATTTGATGACTCCAATATGTCCAGGGTAGTTATTAGTTTGGCAGCTTTACTGCCAAATGGTTAGATATTTTATTTTAACCAACATTCAGATGGAATAAAATAAATTCTTTGAGGAAGGTATAACAACATGAACAGGAGAAGTAAAAACGACAGTGGAGGTGATCATAGAGCGTAGAAGTTGCATGCAATGGAGATGTTATTATCTAATTCTGCACTGTAAATTATGAATATAGCATATATTGTTAGGTTCCACTGGGATGTATGTGCCTATCGTTTTACAACTGAAACCTAAGTGAGGACTTAGAATGCTCAAAACCGTACAAGGGCAATGAACTGTGGCTGGCGTTTAATGTTTATGGTATCGAAGAAGTTAATTGGGATGCCTGTGCACCACTTTTGGTCATCCACTAGGTTTTCTGAAGAATTATTTATTCTAACACGGACAAATCTTTTTTTTTTTTTTTTT
>CAIGRP010117679.1:26072-39721 GCA_903798385.1 Fraxinus cuspidata
TTTTTTTTTTTTTTTTCATAGAAGAAAAATGTGTAGAACTTCTGTTTTGTCCTCTTCTATTTTCGAATGAGTCATGACGTTCTTGATTTGTAGAGGTCCGGAATTAGAGGTGAGTGTATTCATCGTGTAAACTAGCGATTTTAGATGAAATTTTTCTTTACTTGCATCAATTCAAATCTAGGACATTATGCTCAGAAACAAAGGAGACAACAAAATGCAGAATGCTTGATTTGAACTTATTTTTAAGTTGTGTAGCCTAATTATTGCCAATTCGCGGAGCTGGTTGCAGATCGATAATGAAGATTGTTTAAGAATTTGTATTCTTGTGAAATTCTATTAAGGAATTGGAGTCCTTGTATAATTCGGTTTTGCCCTAATTTATCTTGTAAATAAGGATCTGTCTTAGGTAGTAGTGGCAAACGGGCTGAGCGGCTTGAGCTCGTCGCACGAGCCGAGCGGGCTGACTCGCTCAAATGACGAGTCAACGAGCTCGTGGGCTCGTCCCAGGCGAAGGTTTATTTTATTTTTTTTAAAAAAAGGTTTATTGAAAAAAAAATAAAAATTGACGAGCTCGCGAGCCGGCCGAGCCCACGAGTAACAAGCCGAGCAGAAGTTCGGCTTGTTATAAACGAGCCACGAGTTCGGCTCATGATGAGCACGAGCCGAGCTTGGCTCGGCCATTACCACCTCTAGTCTTAGGCTTTATTATTATCATAAAATGAGAGAGAGAGTAGCGATAGAAGATAGAAGTACGATTTTCTTTTGTAAACATTTTTTTCATCATGGTGAATTCACGAGCAGTGGGAAATGACGTAGTCTCACATTGATGCGAACCTCTAAATCTTGCGTGTCCTTGAGTGTTTATTTTTTTCTTTCTTCAAATCGATTGCTCTCGATAGAATAGAATTAGGGTTTATATTTCTCAACATTTATTTCTCTTTTTTATGACGTTTAAATATTATTAATGTTCTCGACCGTGTGTATTCTCAGTATGCTCTAAAATAAACAGTTCTACTTCTCTGCCATTTCTATCCCAGCTACTTCTTTTTGTTTCTCCAAGTGCTTATAATTCTTCAGTTGCAGTGTGTTCTTTTTTATCTTCAAAAATCAGAAATATATACAAGAAGTAAAATCTGAAATAAGCATGTTTAGTTTTTAATTAGTTTTCTCTTGCGAACAATATCCCAAAATTTCCAAATTCTTGTCTCCTTTACATTATATGAATGTCCTGAACTAATATATCATTTTTCAGGTGGTTACAACGGTGACAAAAATGGATATGCGATTCCACCTGGCACTGATATATTCATTTCTGTGAGTCTTTACTTTTTCTCTTTGTTAATTTATGAGAAATAATGTAAAGTGAACTTTTAAATGCACTCGCTTTCTTTGGAAATTTGTGATGAGAACTAATATATTTGAGGTACTTTAAATAAATAGTTTAAAACAAACAGGAAAGCAGAGTTAAACACCATTCTGAACTAATAAAAATTGATTGATGTTTACGGCAAACACTTATGGTTCCATTTAATAAGCTGTTCTGAATAAATTAAACAGGTGTATAATCTCCATAGATCTCCATATTTTTGGGACAAACCTAATGAATTTGAGCCTGAGAGGTTTCTAGTACAAAAGGAGAGTCAAGGCATTGAAGGATGGGCCGGTTTTGATCCGTCCCGTAGCCCTGGAGCATTGTACCCAAATGAGGTTATCGATCTGTTTCTTATTTCATATTCTCATGTTCCATCCAGCTTTCATAACCTTTTACCTCATTGTCTTGATCAGGTTATATCAGATTTTGCCTTCTTGCCTTTTGGTGGGGGACCAAGAAAATGTGTAGGTGACCAATTTGCCCTCATGGAGTCGACTATAGCACTTGCAATGTTACTAAAAAAGTTCGACGTTGAGCTTAAAGGATCTCCAGATTCTGTAGAACTTGTTACTGGTGCAACCATTCACACTAAGAATGGATTATGGTGCCGATTAAAGAAGAGGCCAAATGTTCATTGAACATTCCGAGAAGAAAAATGCTAAAGATGTAATTGTAGTTTTGACATAAGTTGTGTTGTTCATGATTTGAAGAACACTGCATAGCAAACAATGTAAAAGCTTGCACAGAATAGTACTTTAACTGTATTTACTATTTATAAACTTGTGAAGAAGAAATGAAAATAAAATTCACATTCTTTTGTTTGGTTGAATATAATGTGTTGTTAATAACTTGAATGGCTTTTATGAGAAGTGATCGTTGTGTTTTGGTAGATCATTTGGAGTAGTTCGTCCGAAGAATGAGTAAACATAATGCCTCGAAAAGAAACCATTGTTGTTACAATATATAAATTGACGCTAGTAAATATGATCAAACAATGCGCGTACGAATAGCCCAATATTGTGGTATGATCTTTCAGCAGTCCAAGTTTTTATTTTTATTTTATAAATGTAACACAATCTCTGAAATGTGTAAGCTACACAGATGTTTTCCATATCCTTATTTCGAGATAAAAGATGGTCACTTAGTAATTGGAAATCCACTGGCAATGAATCTTGAGTTCTGCGATTGTGATTCAAGATGATAGAGAGCTTCAATTGGAATTGTACATCTCGTGATTTTTGATTGGAGGTGAGAGAAGAGAGGGCATCTTGCGATTTCTAGTTGTGGAAGAAGGGAGCTTAGACAACCATCTATAGTACACGGCACAACTATGGTTGTATGCAAGCCATCCTGGAAATCCGACACAATTGCACCTCTAAAGGAGCTCTTGATGCCATGCAAAAGGCACTGTCCTTGTGCTTGAGACCTTGTTAGCTTATGAAAGTCAGTGCTGGTAATGACGGTTTTGAAGTTTTCTGCTGCCAAAAATTATGAAAAAGCTAGTAGAATTTCTACTCACTAGGAAGAAGTTTATGGTATATTTAAAAGGATGCATACATTGATTTGGACTCTCGGAGGAATTGCTGACAATTCAGCATGAAAAGGCTAGTTCAATTCGATCAGATTGATGCTTTCGTGATTCGTGTGAAGCAATCCGTATCTTTTGAGATATTTTTGGATTTGATTCAACTGCTGTTTATTGATAAGATAAATACTTCTGGGCACTCGGATATGGTTTGCACTGTGAATTACAATTTCTAACAGTTGCTGCATTTAGACATTCTAGGTATTGGCTGCATAATTCGATTTCCTTCCCTTATTGAAGTGTGTACAAATTGTACATCGAGGATTTATTGCAGGAATTGAGCAAAATGTCCGAGGAAATTACTAACAGATGGATTATGGGCATCGACATAAACACGGTTCTCAGGTAGGAGCTGGTGATCCAAGCTGAAATGGCGTCGAGGAACTAAGCACTCACGTGCTGAGCAGACGAGCCAAACGGAGATGACACTCGGCTCTCAGGGAGGAGTTGACTGGCATTGTCCAAGTGTCCATGGCTACACACTCAATACATTGGCCTATTTGAACAGTGCCTACGTGGCCCCAAGTTCAAGTAGCACGCACCATGGGTTTTAGTAATCGTTACTTAAAATCTAACATTTTGTCAACAACGGATACCCTACTACATTGATCGGTGGGCACAATTAGAACCAATCATGACTCACATTGGATTAGTGTTCCAATGACTAAAAATCAATACATTTAAGATTTTTATGTTACTATAAATTCCACGGGATACTATCCAATACAATATAAATATTAATGTTATTTATCTCGAAGTCACCATTTTTATGCACCATAGTTTCAAAACTAAGCCCAGGATTGAAATCAAATTTTTAGTAAGTTTTAATAAAAGTTGATAAAATGTAAGGTTAAAATTTATTGTTAACTTTGACTTAGATTAAAAAAATCATCAGCTGCTTGAATTTCGAAAATTGTCATAAAAATCGATCCGATTCCTCGAAAATTGGCCAATTCATCCATATATCTATTGGTTCAACCATTAGCATTTGGAATATAACTAGGTTGGATCATAATTCGGATTGTCAGGTTTAATCATTTTGATTCGAATTCAATAACTATGCGTACAACACTAAGCCCTTGTTCGAGTTTCATTTTTTACAATAAATAAATAAATTTTGTAATAGTGATTTTTTAAAGAATGTATAATTAAAAAGTAGAAAAATGTTTGAATTTACGTGCAAATCGTTTTATCGAGAGAATGTATAATTGAAAATAAATTTAAGAAAAAAATGAATTTTAGTATAATGGACCCAAACGGGGGCCCTCTATGATTGATTGTCACGTCACCTTTTCTTTTTCTAATTTTGTACAATACCCGTTCATGAAATGAATGGTAGTGTTTTCTTCTAATTTGAATTTAGGGTCCATTTAATCGTAAATGTGGAATTTGGGTGAAAAAAAATGAATTATAGGGAATTGAATTGCCTAGAATTTGTTTTATTGAGAATTGCAATTAATTATGTTTGATTGGTATAATTTTCCGCGTGAAAAATATTTAAATTTTTGATTTTTTTGGTGTTCGTTTGACTTTGTTTTTTTATGAAAATTGTCCATTAAAGATATTTTTTTTTTACAATTGGATATAAAATTTATTGTCTTGCCAAAAACAAAAAAAAAAGGAAAAAATAAAATAAAATGTGGATATCAGTTTTCCCACCAAAACCACAATTTCCATGAAAATGTGCACGTGTGGACTAAAGTAGGAAAAAAATTTTCATAGAAAAAAATGACTATCAAACAAGCCAAAACATAAAAAATGAAAATTGTTCCATGGAAAACCATGGCTATCAAACATGGTCTCATAACAACTCTAGGTTTACTTTTCTTATTTTGGATGGACAATAAGAGAGTTAACTGTTTCAATGGTCATTGAACTTATCTCTATGTTTTCGAATGTTCACTGAAGTTTAAAACGTCTCGTTTAGACTATTAAACATATTCAAACGTTGGATGTTATTCACTGATGTAACATCCGTTTCAAATCGTTAACGAAATTAATGACGTGGTTAATGAAATGCACATATGGCGTCCTCTTAAGCTGTTAACAAATTATCGCATTTTCGATTATCCACTAAATTTTGAAAAATGTCTTAATTGCTCAATGAAATTTGAGGTGGTCGAAGTTTGATCACTAAACTTATAAAAATGACATCGGTTTATTGTTAATTAAAAAATGTGTACCGCAAGTCCAAAAGTTGTGTAAAAATAATAATGTAGGCAAACGAATCCGGTTATTGATCCCACAAGAAATTATTACAATTTTAACATAATTTTAAACTATTTTCACTATTTGAAAATTTCAAATTTAATGTATGTTTCGTTGTTAAAATTAAATGAAAATTAAACTTGAATTTTGCAACAAAACACACAATAAATTCAGTTAAAATTCGAATTTTTGTTACAAAACACACCGCCCATTTAACTAAATTTATTGTATATTTTGTTGCAAAATCCAAATTTTAATTTAATTTTAGCAACGAAACAAACAAAAAATTTGGGTTTTTTAAATGGTGAAAATAAATTAAAATTTTACAAAAAAAATATTTTAAGATTATATTTAGTTATTGTGTAATTGAGTAATAATTTCTCGTGGGATTAACAACTCAAACTCTTTTGTCCATTTTATTACTTTTATGAGACATTTGCGGTTGCGGTATACATTTTTTAACGAACAACAATACTTTGTCATTTTTATAAGTTAAGTGATCAAAATCCGATCACCTCAAATTTTAGTGAGCATTCTAAAACGTTTTTCAAAGTTCAGTGAGTAATCGAAAATATTTTTCAAAATAAAGACACGTGCGCTTGCGGTACACATTTTTTAACGAACAACAATACGATATCATTTTTATAAGTTTAGTAATCAAAATTCGACCGCCTCAAATTTTAATGAGCAATCTAAAACTTTTTTCGAAGTTTAGTGAGCAATCGAAAATATTTTTCAAAATTTAGTGCGTAATTGAAGACGTGACATTTGTTAACGGTGTGATGGGGCACTATTCTGTCAGTCATGTCACTAATTTTGTTAATGGTAAAATGGATGTTATGTTGCGAGTACCGTCAAAAGTTTGAATAAATTTAACGAGCTCGACATCTCGAGCAATTGAAAATACAGGCACAAGTTGGGACAATTAACTCACGATAAAACAGAAAAATTGACAATTTCCGAATCTACAAGAAATGCATGATTTGCGTGTCGAGAATTGTTTTTCCCGTTCTAATTTGATTACAATTTCCTCTCAAGTAAATCTCAAGGATCGCTTTGCAGGGATCTGGGATCGAAACATTCACCAGTAAATGGAAAATTGGATTTCGCTGATGTACTGAAAAAGGTCAGATATAGACTTCATTTTCATTTCTCTATCCCCTAAAGAATAAATAAATGGAAATTATTTTGCCAATCTTTGAAATTGATTTGTGCTTTATGTTTTTCTAACCAAATTTTACTTGACTTGCGCGTATTTTTACTTGTAAGAAATCTGTCTTACTTGGGATTGCAATTAGATTAAATTATTGTTCATTTTTCTGGCCTCTAATTTATATTATAATGCTTTTTATTGCTGACATAATGAAGGATAATGGGAAAACACTTCATGTAATTAATGCGGCGTTCCCTCACAATGTAGGTATATCTTAGGGTAAAATGATATCTTATTAATATAGAAAATTTGCATTCCTCGTTTATTCATTTCTCTGGCAAGTCTGCCTTTCTGCCTATGAGGAACAACATTATTTTGATGATAGAAGAATGCCTTATAAACCATGCCAATACCCAGTCATGTCTTCAACCAGTATTGTAGCTATTTCGGGGGGAGGTTCCATAATCCAGTGTTGCATCCCTGCTTCACCTGTTGCCATTTCTGCTAATTTCATGGCAGCCCTGTTAGCGAATTCCGTCACAGGGTGAAATTTAACAAGTTTAAATGCTTGTAAAAGTTTACGGCATTTATGGATGGTGGAACCTTTCGAGGGCGTAGGTATTGCCTTGTCATCAAAGGCCACTGCGATTGCATCAACAGAATGTCCCTCAACCTCAAGGTAATCAATGCCTTGTGCTATGGCTTCTCGTAGACCCAACTCAAGAGCTACAAGTCTCGTTTCAAGGTGGCTGAAATCATTTGGCAATGGCTCTGCACGAGCAGCTTTAAATAAGCCATGATGCTCTCGAAGGACGTATCCTGCTCCCCCATGCCTCAGCTCATTAGGGCCACAGGCAGCGAAATTTAGCTTCCATGCATCTTCCAGTGGTGTTGTCCAGGCTATGGTATGTAGCATTTGAATAGAGCTGCCACAGTAAAGATGTTGGCGAGGTTTTGGTTGATAGCCTAGAAGTATGGTTCTCATTGTTTAGGTTGTTTGATTGTAAAATAAGATAAAGTTGGTGTTTAGACACTGTATGATTTGCCTGTGAAACACGATTCACTACTTATAGGCAACTGCTAGTACTTGCATCAGCTCGGGAAATTAGATATATTGTAATCTACAACGGCTAGTTTATGGTCAATAGTTTGAGTTTTCCCAACGGTAACACAACGGATAAATTATTAATTGCCTTAAATGGTGATTGATGGCACTACAATTTAAATTCGTAGTAAGATGCATCATATACAACTCATTTGGAAACAACTGTAAGTGTTGATGTAGGCTTGGGCGTATTAGATTCTTTATAGTTCACGAAGAATTTGAATTTCAAGCTTTCTCTACTTGGGCTTGACACATTAATATGAATATGCTAGATGATGCCTTGAGTAACTTCCTTTTATTCTTTGGTCTCTATATCTTTTACATATATAGTGCATATGTTCACAATCTTTTGACTGGTTATTTTGTAATCTATCATTTAAGACATCCATTTTGCTACTTTGCCCAAATTTAAATTTTATACAGGACTATTACTAATGCATTAGCATATTAAAGATTAATATACGAAAATTGATGGTGTATATGATGGCTTGTTACTCATCTGTCTTTATTGTTAATCTCTATGTAGATGAATATTCCTATGTTTAACCTCAACTTAACTAGGGCTTATCCCATACTTGTCCAGCAACTGCATACGTCCTCTTCTTCTACTCTACTCCATCAAGTGCCTTAGGTGGTCTACAGAAAAGGGGCCAACATGTGAGATTCTATCAGAGGGCTTTACAAACAACTACTTCTCATTTGTCGTTGCTTTTTGAAATGGTTAATCCAAGTTTGTATTGAAACTTGTTACATGGCTTACACCCACATTTGAACCAAAATTAAATTCTATTCAACAACGGTGTTGGATGTTATCACACCTTATTTTCTCGAAATCGATTAATCCACTACTCCAAGTCAACTGCTATTTAATTACTCATTTCATGTACTTTGATCGACCTTTTACTTTAGGTTTACAATTGATGTTATTTTAATAACTTTTCTTAAGGTTGCATATACCTACCTTTGTGAACTACACCTAACTATCTCAAATGTAGTTGTTTGTCTTTTCTATAATATGAAACTTTTTGACAAGGACTTGGATTATCAAAGGATATTTAACTATAAGTGAAGAAAAATAAACTTGAATTATAGGCTTTCGAAAGGCCTACTCTCTACTCACGACTCCATTTTTTTCTCAACGCTTCCACAAATTTGCCAACCCCTATATTTATTTGGTTTCTAATCTATTCCTGAAACTATCATCCTCTTCCTTGCTGCTTCTTTCTCGCTTCTCTCCTCTTACCTTGCTGCTTTTCCCCTCTTTACTTTCTTGCTACTTCTTTCCTGCTTTCCTCCTCCTTTCTTGTTGATTTCCTCCATTTTTCATGCTACTTCCTCCCACTTTCCTTGGTTGATGCTTCCCCTTACTTGCCTTGCTTGTTGCTTCCTCTTACTTGCATTGCTTGTTGCTTCCCTCCATTTTCCTCACATAGCATATGTCCAACGAACAACCTCTCTAAAATCCACATTGTCCCCATGGCGGAATATTTACACAATCAGATGGTTTTGAAGGGGTTAGTTATCTCTGTATACGGGGTTGGGCATTTGCGCTTACAGGTTTTGAGTGAACAAAGTCTTGCTTGAGTATATTGGTCCGGTTCTCAACTTTCTGGGACATTTCCACTACACCAAGTACTCTTGCAAATTTCAGGTTCTGAATATAGTGAACATCATGCAATCATTTAGTATATGTATATATTAGATACAAATAATATCTAAATGATCAAAAAGGAGAGTGACATGACGCCATATATTACCTTAAATAATTTCTATAGAAGTAGGAAATTTAGTCCATATTTTAGCTAGTGTAGGTCTATTAGTGTATGTACCTAGAGAACGAGTAGCACATGAGAACTCATTGCACTAAAAAAAATTTTCAATAGATATTCTTAGTAATTATTTGCTTATTATTAACTAAGATTGCAACCGGTCTTGCCAAATATTAATATCTTCAGGACCTAAAACTTTTGGTTCAATATAATATTCATTTCAATTATAGTGATATTCATATATTACAATCTAAAAGAAAGTGAAAATAACATAATATTGGCTCTTTTAAAAACTTCACATTTGTAGAACCAATGTTATATTGGTGGCAGTTATCATCCTTAGCTTTCTCCTTCAGGGTTCTTTCTACTTTAGGGAGTAATAATAAATTCACCAAATTACTCATAATAGGTGAGAGATATTCTCCATTTCCACTTTCTATGTCATAATATAAATCAATTGATTTCATTAACTTTTGTGACATCGATAATTAAACCAAATATTTATAAATCAATAAGAATATTGATTTGACGTGTTTAGATTCACAAAAAGTAACCCCTTAAATATATTCAAAATTATCACGTTCTCATAATTAATAAAGGACCAAATAACATAATCTAAGTGGATGATGAATTTAACGACATCTATGATATAAATCTAACGTAATATCCATAAATTTTGGTCCAAAATGATATCATGCAAAACCATTATAATATGATCTGTCATATGGTGGTGCATAAGCTTTATTAACTTCTATCCAATCACCATAATTAGTCACGTGAGACGTTAAAAATATACAAGCATGTTGTACAATACAAGCAACTAAATTCCCAAAAAAGTTGAGAAATCACAATATAAACTAACAAAAGCCAGGCCATATTAGATATTTTTGCAATATCCAACCATTTGTAATTAGAAAAAGATAACGATCAAAGATAATAGCTTGGGCATTCAAAACAATTGTTTGTCGGAGTAACAGAATCATTGCAGACAAACTTGCTCCTATTACTATTAGAGAACCAAAATCTTCAAGTTGGGTACTAACTACCACCAAATTGATTATTTTCTTGTTTCTTTATTATTATTATTATTATTATTATTATTATTATTATTATTATTATTAATTAATTAATGAGAGCACTTTAGCGTGATCATTGGTACATAAAAAATAAAACGAACAGAAATTATATAAAGCAATTGTATATACAACATCTAAATATTTTTTTTTAGAATATTTATATTTTTGCCGTGTTTCTTCTAATTTTTTTTAACATTTTAAAATGTTTAATTGTTTATTTGTATATAATCATGCTTCTTCATGAGTATGAAGATAATATTTAGATAAAACAATGGTTTTTTTCTAGAATGTTGAGACTCGTGCTTATTTGGAAGCAATAATAAAAGATTCTTATGAGGTATTGAATTAAATAAAATTACGCCTTTTAAGATCAACTTAACAATGTTCTTTTGGATTATTGGCACGTTCATTATGCTTCTCCAGGAGCTACAAAATTATATTCTTATATAATATTGATATTAATAAATTTATGCAACTTCACTATAGTATTACGATATTTTTCTTAATATTTATAAGATTTTAAATATTTGAGGGTAACAATACTATAATCTGCCATAATATTGATATAATATAAATTTATGCATCTTCGTGCGCATTTAAATCGTCAAATCAAAATATTTAACAATCTAGAAAACTTTTGATGCTTATTATGTATACGTAATCCTCTTTGAAGATCCCATGTATAGCATTGTGGAGTACCAGATGTATTCGAATCTTCTCCAATATTCATGTTCACGAGAGAGATTAATCTCTTACAATTCATGCCATAAACCCTTTTACACATTGTAATATGTAATCACACTTTGCCTTGTTTTTTAATTCCAAATCTTTGAGTTAAGTTTCCTCATCTGAGCAGATTTGAGAAACTGCATTCCATATCTCTTTCTTTGTTGAAAAAAAGAGATATGTTCGGCCAATATAAGGTTCAATTGAGCTGATGGGTCCTGCCATGACTATGGGATTTTTGGTTTCCATGTCTGAAACGCCAATTCATTCCCAGTTTCTGGTGCTTATGTGGAACCCATAAGATAATAAACGTTCCTTCTTCCACGAAGAAATATGTTCGTGGACTGGTGTCTTTATAGGTAATTCTACTCATCTATCTTATGAGTTCTAATAGGAACAATGGTGTTCCATTATTCATGAAGAGTCCCTCAGAATTAACCTCTAAGGGACTGCTTGGGATTTTCGGCACACCAGTTATGAGCGTTTTTAAAGTGTCGATTTTGAGCATTTATAAGCGGATCGGTTTTGAGTGGTTTTAGTAGCGGTTTTTTTAATCATCCAACTTATTATCCATCGGTTCTAAAATATTTTTTAAAAAATAAAATTACATATATATTCCTTAGTAAAATTTTCAGTATAGTTTCTTATATAAAATTTTTTTTACTCATAAATGATATTTTACTTATAGTAAATTTTTAACATATAAGTTAATAGTTAATTTAAAAAAATTAAATAAAGTTAATATTTACTTAAAATTTTAAGTTAATTTTTTTATTAATAAGTGCATTTTATAATTATAAATTGATCTTATACTTTAAATAATTTTAAGTAAATTTTTTACTTATAAGTAATTTTTAATTATAATATTTTACTTATAAGTATTTTCTTAATTATAATGTAATTTTTTAGCTAATAAATAATTTTTTATTTAATATATTTTTATTTATAATTTAGTTTTGAAGAAAATGTTAGTTGGAAATAATTATTTTATAAAGGGCAAAATTGGAAGAGAATTTGAGAAACGGCCAAAGCCTGCCGGTTAAAATTACACTACACCGGTTTTAGGTGATTTTTAAATCATCCAAAATCGTTGCCCAAAAAAATTAGCAAGCACGGGTTCTTCCAACCCCTCATAAACGGTGCCACCGAAAACCAGTCAATATTGGTGAAAGTAAAAAAACTCCCAAGCAATCCCTAAGGTTGTTCATACTTTAAATGGGATACTAATAAACATAATAATGTAAAACTAATGAGTTTTATCCCTACAATTCTTCCTTTTAACAAACTCCTTCCTAAATGTTTCAGCAGTGCTATACATTTGACCGTACTTGTATTTGAAAAAACATTGTTTAGATAAGCATATATTGCAGATCAAAGACCAGAAGAGTAACACAAGATTTGTGATCTGTCAAGGTCGAAAGCATAACAATCTCTCAATTGAAGACTCAAGAACTTTTGATGACACAAGTATCTCAAATACGAGTCAAAATCTTTGAAAACGTATTTACTCTAATCAGGTATAGTGCATCAACAGGTGCAAATTTCACCAATATTGATCTTTTTTTCCACCAACTTGGTGATCATACTATAGGTCTATAAGTATACTTCTATTTAGAAATAATCATTTAGTATGCCTACCATTATTTACTGTATGAAAATGTTTGTTCGAATGTATTATGATTTTGATCTACTATTGTTTTTAATGTACCTCCAATAACTTGAGGTACACAGGTGCATGAATATGTGTACATATCTTCTCCATATTGACTTGTCTGTGCTATTTTTATTAGTACAAAAACATAGACCACTTTCTCTCTAATCAACCGCTGCCATGTTTTTCTTCTCTTTGACAGAAGGGAGAAAGGAATTATGAGCTCAAGATGTCTCCAAATTCAAATAGGTTAGTTTGGTGCACTAAACATTTTGGTCTGAAATAATCGTGAGCATTGATTATCTGTTGGGGTTACGAAAATATTCAATATTTCAATTTTGTGATACAATCTTTCAGCAGTCCAAGTTTTATTCTTTTTATTGATGTAACTCGATCTCTGAAGCATTTAAGCTACTCAGGTTTGCCATATCTTGATATTACGACAAACGATGGTAGACCATCAGTAATTGGGATTCCACTTGCAATGAATCTTGAGTTGTGTGATTGTGATTCAAGATGATAGAGAGCTTCGTTCGGAATTATACTGTCCTGTTTTGATCAATGGATGTGTGAGAAGAAAGGATATCTTGGGATTGCTAGGTCTGGATGGAGCCTAGATGACCATGTATAGTACACAGCAAAACTAGGGTTGTATATAAGCCATTCTGGAACTCTGACATTTGCACCTCTGAGACTGAAGGATCCATTCTTTCCATGCAAAAGGCACTGTTCCTTGTGCTTGTGGCCTCATTAGCTTATGAACATCAGTGTTGATAGCGATGGTTTTGAAGTTTTCTGCTGCCAAAAATTACGAAATATTAGGAGATTTCCTACTCACTATGAAGAAGTTTATGGTATATATAAAAGGGCGCATTTATTGATTTGAACTCTGTGAGGAATTGCTAATGTGAATCGGGATGGGAAAAATATTTGTATTGTCATTAGAAAAAGGAATACTTATATATGTACAAAAGCTAGAAAACTATATTAGGAAACTACACAAA
>CAIGRP010117685.1:0-30195 GCA_903798385.1 Fraxinus cuspidata
CTTTGAAGACCAAATACGGACTATGGAGCAATTTAGAGAATTATTTTATTTGACTTTGTATACTTGGTTTAATTCCATGACTAGTAATCCTATAGAGGGGCTGTCTAATTTCATATCTTTTCTTTCTTGTTTAAACTGATACACTTCCTGGGTATTGTTCCTTGATTAATAAAATTTTCTGATTACCTATAAAAAAAAGAATAATTCATGTATAAGGTAGGATCCTGCTGATAACTTGTAAAATTGGCTGTAGTCCGTTTTACTAAAAATAGGATGTACTTATTACATTAAGCAACAACTGGTTTAAGGAACAAACAATATATTTGCATTGATAAAATTGTTAAGTAAATTTGGCCTTTTGCTAATCATACTTCACTGGTTCAGATTGCTATGGTGTGTGTGGAGGGAAAGAAACAACCGATACTTTGAAGACCAAATACGGACTATGGAGTAATTTAGAGAATTATTTTATTTGACTTTGTATACTTGGTTTAATTCCATGACTAGTAATCCTATAGAGGGGCTGTCTAACTTCATATCTTTTCTTTCTTGTTTAAACTGATTCACTTCCTATGTATTGTTCCTTAATTAATAAAATTTTCTGATTACCTATAAAAAAATAATAATTCATGTATAAGGTAGGATTCTGCTGATAACTTGTAAAATTGGCTGTAGTCCTTTTTACTAAAAATAGGATGTACTTATTACATTAAGCAACAACTGGTTTAAGGAACAAACAATATATTTGCATTGATAAAATTGTTAAGTAAATTTGGCCTTTTGCTAATCATACTTCACTGGTTCAGATTGCTCGAAAAATTAAAATTATCTGGGAAATGGGGCTTAAAGAACTCGGACAAATAGATCAGGATCTTGTTTTTGGAGATGCAGGAACCAAAGATCTTATCAATTTTCTGAGAACGAAAGAGGTGAGAATGATACTATCTGTGTAAAAATATCCTCAGCATATTGATTACAGCACTTAACTAGTAATGCAATTGCCTTTTCTGGCAGGATGTAGCGCGGGAAAATAAATTACGGTTATTGATGATCTATGCAGCTGTTTATCCTGAGAGGTTTGAAGATGGAAAAATTGCAAAACTCATGGAGGTTAGTGCTATTATTGACATGCCAAGGGCAAAAACTGCTACCAGTAATTGACTTAGCTGAATTGGCATTTGCTACCATTTATTTTGAATCCCTTAAGGTAGATTATGATTTTTAAGCCTCTGTTTGATGTAGAACTGCCCTTCGAGATATTCAAGAGACTTAAATCTTTTACAACAAGGGGAAACCACGTAAATTTTGGCATACCTATGTAAATTTTAGTATACCTCACTCTTCTATCATGTTTTACAAGGATCGCGTTTGTGAATGAAAACTTCTTTAGGTCTATTTATCTAAGTGATCATTCTCATAATTTATCTTCAATTTTTATGAAAAACACAATTAACATCTTGATACACGAATTTCATTTTCTTGAAGTTGGCAAGATTACCACAAGAGGATACAAATGCTGTGTATAATATGAGATTGCTGGAGGCATCATCCAAGACCAAAAAAAGCTCGATTATACCATTTTCTCTTAAATTTGACGTTCACAAGGTATTGATTGGTTGCTTAAACTGATTTTTACGTTTGATTAACCCTGCCAACAGACATATGAGGTTATTGCCTTTGAAATTGCAGAAGAAGCATGCTGCTAGAAAAGACTGCCCTGGTGAAGAAGTGGCTTGGCGACTATCTCGCTTTTACCCTATTATAGAGGTACCCTTCACATTAAACTGTAAATTGGACGTGTCATGTCTGCATCATGAAACATACGATGTTGATTCGAATCCATCGTCAATTCCTGAACTTTTCTTGACTTAATTTTAGATCCGAATACCATCAAATGTTTGAGAGTGAGATGATTTCTTTTGTTGAATGCTACGTGTCTCAATTGAGATAATTACATGTAGCTTCAGAAATTGGAAGCTGAAATGCTATTTACACATAGTATCATCTATCTGTGCCCTAAGAGACCTACCCACCTGTTATATGCATACATTTAACATCCATAAATTCTGCCGTCTCAAGATTGGCATTGTAATTAATTCTACCTTTACCATGCTGGTCTGTATCTCCCTTTTTCTTATCCTTGCCCGTGCTCTATAGTTTACTAGTTCAAGAAGTATTTTCTGGCACGTGCTTTGTTCATTTTTAGTACCAAGTGCCTTTGTTCATTATGTATGGAGCAAATGCAGCCTCATGTGGAGTACTATGTGTTATCCTTTTCCCTTCTACCTGTGGCTCCTGCCCTAAATTAGTGGAATACTGTACCAATGCTCTTGTTGCCTTGCAGGAACTCATTGTAAAACTCAGTAAAGCGGAACTGTCAAAGGATGACTACCCATGTATGAATGATCCTAGTCTAACTTTCCATGCAACGTCTCAGTCAGCATCATTAAGAACGGGTCAAATTCCAGCTTCTCATTCAATGAGATCAAAGCGGACAGCAACATTGGCCCGCCCTCGAAACTCTGATGACGGGTATTCAAGGTATGTCGTTTCAGATTTGGTTTTTAGAACTCAAAAACTAGGTTGTTGGTAGTTTTTGAAAGACCACGCAATAAGACACTACTGCTCTCTTCCACCGACCAAGTGGCCACTGTGATACTAGCATCAACAATAATCTTTAGAGCATCTATACCATCTATGCTGCGCACTCTATGCATTCATATATGCACCAAGGATGAAACATGCTATAAAATAGAACACTGCAATCTTGTTCTCTCTCTTGCTCCAAAAAGATAATGGATTTAATGAAAATTTCGATTTGGGGACTTAATTGACCCTATTTTTATCTTTAGTTGCATTTTGTTCAGGATTGGGCTGAAACAATAAACCGAATCAACCTGCAATGAACCAGTTTTTTGGGGTGGTTTCAGTTCAATCAAGTATAATTTTATTTAGTTTTATTTCTGGAAATGTTTAACCAATAAACAGGGGAGAATATTAATCCAAGCCAAACCAAATAAACTGTATAGGCACCCCTATATCCGTGGTGAATTTTCTTACCTTTTTCTTTATTATACTGTAGTCATAAATTTGACTTGTTATGGTTTGGTAGCTCTAAGAACCACATATAAAGACATTATTATTTCTTCGTCAGAATCCATGCGGAAAATGAACGTTTTTATGCATCTGATTTTGCCCCATCTTTTCTGTTGCAGAAAATGAAGCTGTTGAATGCAAATGACCTCTCGTTGGACGATCTTCAGATTCAGATATCTGTGGCTGGTGAAGCTGCACATGCAGTTTTTCTCAGGCATGTTTTCCATCTGTAAATCACTTATCCATACACACTTCAATTTCTTAGTTTCTTGGACTTCACTTTTATCATTCATTGTGACATTGTCTTCTACTCTCCCGGACAAGTAGTTGATGGCTGTGTATTGATTTGTCGAGGCCTCTAGCAAACCGGGCGTACATAAATATAATAGTTGACACTCGGAATTATGTTGATCGGAAAATCCTAGTCAATTACCCATTCAATGTTATATTTCTTGCTTACATTTCTATCTCAGTTCCGTATTTCTGATGTACCTTAAGAGTGTCTTTAGGGAGTATTTTTTTTCTACCTCTATCACCGTGTAATTGATAGCATTTATTTTCCATGGAAAATGTCAGTTCTCCACCCGAATCCCTACTTTGGAGTGTTTGATTGTTATTTTTTTCTATTGAAAATATTTTTTAACTTTCAAAAATATGTCTAATTTTCCTTGTTTCTAAGTAAAACATTTTTTTCTAGGTAGTAGGTTTTTATTTTCTTCAAGACAAGGAAAACATTTTGTTTTCTAGAAGATATTTTCCATACCAATCGAACACACTCTTAGCGTGTAATTTAGCCATCAACATATAATACTCTTGGAACTATGTATTTCCTCCGTCCCATATGGATAGGTTTGTTTTCATTTTTCTTATGTCCCAAATTATGAGCCTATTTTCCTTGTTGAGAGTATAATCGATTGATTGATTTTCTAATGTGCTCCTATTTAGTGTGCCTAATCATCAACCACCTTATACTTTGTCACAACTCACATGCCAGAATGAGCTTTGATAGTAAGACACGAGAATTAGAAAGGGATCGTGTTATAGCCAGGAACTCCTGCTATGAAATACACCTACTTACATCACTATTTGTTGCAGGGGTATATTAAGAAAAATATAAAAAAACAAATTATATTTTCAGTTATATTAATTATATTTTCTTAACGATGTGGAAATGGAAACAAGCTTCTCTCCGTGGGAGTATTTTTAAAATTCTTGGCAGCCCTAAATGTTTGTTATACACACTTGCAGAAACTATTTCAGTGGTGCACTTTAAAATTCTCAAATATTTCTTTATTATTTAATAATACTTCTATTTTATGATAAAATTTGTCATTGATGATGTCATTATCCAGTAATATATAAGTGGACCTTAAAGTGAACATTTATTTTCTACTTATTAATTTACTAAACATGCTTAATACATCATTGTGTTTATACCTTTTTGTCTATGGTGGTTGTGTATATATATTTTTTCCTCCTTTTTAATATATATATTTGTATCTTCACATGTAAAACACAGTAGAGAATGAGCTAGCTCATTAAGAAATTGGGGACAAAATTCCCCAATCTTCAAAATGTCTTTTGTGGTAAGCAACCTAATGAATTTGGAATTTTATACCCACCAAATCCAATTTTTAAATTTGAGTTCTCCTTTTTAGAAAGACAAATTTCCCCCTCCCATTATTATGCTAGATTTGAGGGTATAAGTAGGTATGTAGGTTCAATAAGTAGTATATCAATAAGACTGAATAAATATATATATGTTTTTTAGTTATCACTTACAGTTCAATCTTAATATAAGGATGATAGTGTTCGTATGTGTTTGATGCATGATTATGTTCAATGGTTTCCTCTATAGTATTCAAAATATATCAATAAATGAGGTGGTATGTTGTATAGGAAGAGATTTAAGAACCGTGCAATTGAATTTCACGATTATCTCGTCCATTACTGCATATCAAAAGTTATATACAATGTTAATGTATACATTTCCATTGTGTTTTACACGTATGTATGTATATGTGTATATGTACACATTTATTTACTATATATAATATTAATAGGTATTGGAATTTGATTTAAACAAGAAAAAGTGGAGAGAGAAGATTGAGTAAATCTCAATTTGTCAACCTATCTCTTTAAACAAATCATAGACCTCTAGACATATAAAAATAGAATCATAGTTTAATGGTTAATCATCCAATATAAAAGGACCAATTAGCTCAAGCCCCCTAATTAGTAGGACTTTAATAATAGGTTTAAGAATATTAATTCTAGGCCCCACAAGACTTGATTAATGAAAGAATATCGCCAATGGTTTTGTTAGTTGTCATTGAAAGCTAAGTAGTAACCAAGTAAGGAAGTGGGACCCACATTTTGCCATGTCTAGGAATTCCAGCAATGTTCAATGCCTCACGTGACATTAGGTACTCTGAGCACGTGCAATATCGATCCGCGTTCTTGCATCTTGACTCATTCGAATCTTAGTACTTCTCATAGTTGGAAGAAGAAAGGATTTTTAAAACTTAAGAAATATGTCCATGAGAGCACGAGATTTTAGACTCGGGCTCAATTTATCGACTTGAATTGCATTGAGTCTAAAGTGTTGCGTAGAATTAGATATTAAAATAGAACATTTTCAATTGAGGAATAACAAAATTAAATTGTGAACTTCCAAAATCTAAATTCTCTTTGAGATATTTCTTTCACCGCCTTTTAATGTCGAATTTTTCAGCAAGTGTTGCATTATTAATTATTACTCTGAAGGTAAGTCTATTAGTACGTCGAATTTTCTAATGTTTGTTACACTGATGTCATTATTCGGAAGGGTTAATTTAATCGATGGCAATTGAACTTTGCACTTACTATTCTTTATTTACTAAACTTTAATTTGTTTCAGAAACAGTGCTCAACTTTACAAAATATTTCATTCATACCATTTATTCAGTTCGATGCCAATTTTTTAATCGAGATCCCTATGTGCTTGAGTGCCAAGCTATCGGAACCATAGGATGTTCAATTAAATCCGTCAAGTTGGCACACGAAGATAATAATGTTGAATTAAAAATACTCATCAAACTGAGTCATGTTTTGATTGAAACATTTTATAAAATTCAATTATGAATTCGAAATAAATTTAATTCCAATGGCCAAAGTAATATTAAGTAAGTGTAAAGTTCAATGGTCATTAGTGAAATTTACCCTTATTCTTAGCGTAGGTTTATTTGTACATCGTGCTACGTTAAATAAAAAGTAATCAATAATTTGGCATTTCCGATCTTCTCACATTTATAAAATGTTTATAAACGATTTAAATTATAAATAGATAAATATGAGTAATGGATAAGCGAGTATTACTTGTAGATTGTTTAAAATATGTAAATAAAAGGTGATTTGAGTTCGTTTCATGAGCGATCAGATGCGATTGAGAAAAAAATGTGCATTCAACAAGTCAAGATTTTATTTAATTACTAATTACATACATTTGAGTCAAAATTTTACGGAGAGAAGGAAAATTTACAAAATACACCCTACATGGAGAGTGTAATTACACTTTACATACCGTATTTATATATTTACATTTTACATGCTATAGTTTGCAAAATGGTTAAAACAACACCCTTTGTTAAAAAAGTTTCAAGAAAACCCATTACAAGTAGACAAATAAAAATCTAAAATAACAAATCATACCATATATATTATATAACGTTTAGCATACTTTCTACTATTGATTTTTCATTCAAAATTTTATTTAGAGGATTATTATATACAATTTATAAAATTTATTTATCATGTTTTCCTAGGCTCTAACATAAAATAATAAAAAAGTTTATTTTTAATATGTTAGCAAATTATTAAAAAATTAGAAAATACTCTTTGGTCTTTGTCAACATTGTAAAAACAAAAAAACAAAAAAAAATCTTAATTATTATCGTCTAAAATTAATAAACTTTGTTCAATGAGATAAAAATTAAAATAATTTTGATGTTAGACGTTATTATGGAGCTAAAAATCGTTTTTCTTATTCATTTTAAGTTGGGGTAATTTTGTAACTTAAAAAAATTGTTAAGAGTGCATACGTAATTTTATTGGTATCTATTACGGATATATTTTTCTTCTTTGCGAGAAAGTATCATATAAAAGAATAATCTATAAATATAACTAATAAAAATTAATAATTTGTAAAAACTGAAAATAAAAAAATTATATATATGATTTGATGAGAAGACTCCACCGACTATTAATTTATTAAGAGATAAATAAATAAGAAAAAATATATTTTTTAGATAAAAATGAAATAATATTTGAATATTTGGTATAAATGCAATATAAAGGGAGTGATTTGTTATTTTCAATAATATATATTTTGGTCTGTTTATCTATTTTTGATGGTATATCCATAATTTTTTTTTAGTAAAATTTTTTTTGTCACTTTTTTGTAAAATATCGTATGTAAAATCTAAATTTAAAAAATATAAATAATTTGCAAATGTACCCTAGCATAGAGCTTGCTGGCATCATCCCACGTGGATTAATTATGACGTCATGTGAGGGAAACATTGGCAAAGCACGTGATATGGATATCTGTCGGGCCCCATTATTAATCTTAATCATATGGATGCAGACACCCCATTGGACAGCAGTATCGTCGACCCAGTCAATATAAGGGACTGTTTGGCCGTCTCTATCTTTTGTCACAAGAGAAGCTAAAATCTAAAGCGAAATTGCTATAAGAATTACTTAGAGACGTAAAATGAGGGACGGGTCGTCAAAAAAACAAGACATTGAATCATATTGCGAGTTGTCTTGCCTATAACGAGAGGATGTGCTAAGCATGGACAATTTAATCCATCACGGAAACGTTCAAGAATACAAGCTAACCAACTTCATGTGATTCTATTACACTTTTAGATCAAATTTTGACATTCGCATCTCATGTTGAACGTCATGTGTATCGAAATGAACAAATTTCGAACAAAATCTAAAATAGAAAAAATCCATCTGAGTCGAACATAAAATATGAAATACCATCTCAATTTATAATAGCTTTGAAATTACAAAATACCTATTATAATTTTAACTTTTTGAATGATTATTGAACTTATGTTACCTGATGTGTCAAAATTATTGCCAAGTAAAGTGTAATATCATTGATTCAATATACATCACAACAAACATTATACATACAATTATTATAGGTTATGGGCCACATAGTACGACTGTCGGACCCACCATTCATGTTTCTGTCCTAATTTCCAAACATGTTTTACTTTCCATTTTAAAAAAAAAAAATATTTGATTAAGAATTTATTCTTTTAATTTTCTATTAATCATTACTCGCACACATATATAATATAAAGACACATACATGTATACATATTAATTGCAATCACCACTATAACGAGCCATCTTCAAAATATCGCTAGTTATTTCGAAAGGCAAGTCATGCCAAATCTATACCTGCAAGCTATGAGGATTTTACTTTTTCTCTATAAATCAAATCATTCCCATTTTTCATAAAATTTATTTGATTAAGAATCTATTCTTTTAGTTTTCTTTTGATCACTACGCCATGAAACTTATATAATATAAAGATGCATACATGTATACGCATTAATTACATTCCCCCGTTTGAACCACATAATTTTTTTCATTCTGATTTTTCTACTCATTTTCAACCTCACATTCTTCAATAAAATAATATTTTCATTCACATCAATAACATTTCCTTTTTTTTTTTCAACCACATATTCTTCATCACATCAAACAAAAAATTGCATTCTTAGAACAAAAATGTGCACCAAACAGGGGCTAATCGATATAGTACTTATCACTACAATGAACCATCTTCAAAGAACGCTAGTTGATTCAAAAAGGCAAATCGCACCAAACCTAAATCTCCAAGTTACGAGGACCCTTTTACGTAGTAGTAACTAATAAATTTTGATCCATCTGCTGGCCTGGTCTAGCCCATCAGATTGCAACCCTATCCATTTTACACCTTTAGGAAAAAAAATTGTCCTCCTAGATAATTAATCATTATACAACATATTAATCAGCAGTTGGTAAGCAGTCAATTAAGCCTTTTCTAGTATTTGAAAAATTATGTTATAACTAAAATCCTCTCTTACCGACAAGAATGTGTGTGTCCACTAAACCAAAGTAAATTACAAGAGATAAAACCAAAAAGAAGTAGGTATAATGTGATTGAGACTACTCCATTTTTTTCCTACTTTCTACACTCTTACACACACACACATTTTGCAAGTTGATTACAATAAAAATAAAGCTAAAACTCAAATATAACACAAAATACTATACTCGAGCAAGAAATTAAGTCTTATTCAATGGATTTTGAATCGACTAAGTGAATCTTTTTACACTTATTATTTCGATGGGTAATAATCACTTATAATTGCACGTAATGACAGATCACGGCAATCAATATTTTATAATGTAATTCCATTAAGACATTTTACTGAGATTGCATCATTGTACATAAGAGCCACCCTAATATTCAAAATAAATAGAGAAATCCAAAGGTTTTTCTATAAAAAGGTCGATAAACCCTAATATCGTTATAACATCATGAAATCACATAGCCAATAAGGAAGAAAGACTGGTAAACTCAAACAACTTTAAGCACTGCAAACACAGATTTACAATAAAAGTGCAATAAATTTCGATAAAAAAAAAAAGAAAAAAAAGTCGTTCCGATAGGCAATTAGCTTAATCTTTGTTAGAAAATCACTATCAAGCATCTTTTTGTGTTGCTCCATTGGGACAGCCTTGTTCAACTTTGGAACATCATTCAATGACTCTGCATCAACATCACAACTTTGAATCGTTTAAAGAAGAAGTTACCCAAGAATATGATTTAATTTAAGAAACCTTTCTCCCCAAATGCACTTAGTTCTGGATGATCCCCACTCTAAATAAAAGAGATGGGGTCCGGAGATAGGGATGAGATAACAAGATCATCGTTAACCTTCCCGGGCTATTGACCAAGACAGCGAAACCATTCTGGAATCATCGTCGCTCCAATCAAGAATCCCGAGCGTCTTATGGAGCTCCGGGCAGTCTAAAAACGTGCTTGTCAAATGCTTCTGCCACGAAAAAAATAGTTTTCAATCAGAACAAAGTTGATTATTTGTCGTCTGTCTTGTACTTCAACTTAAAAGCAGCAGCTGCTAGCAAATAATAATAATATGAGAGTTCTTCTATCCATTCAATAATGATGAGATGTTATCTCATCAGTATTTTAGAGCAACTTGAGATGCGAAGAAGGATCGTTAAAGAACTGGCAACTTCAATTTTTTCGATGAATGAATATAAGAAGGAACTCTCAAATACCATACAGAACAAGACGACAAGAAAAATCAATCGTGAGAAAATTATCCGTGATTGAATTGCGATGAATAAATTGAATTTATCCACTTGATACTTCATACTTGAGATTTTCAGTAGATTTTGATAGAAGTTGATGAAATACATGGTTAAAAGTTGCGGGACATATAAAATATGTGATTGAAATGAATTGTTGACTTTGACTTAGATTATATTCGGTATCACTGAATTTTATTCAATCAAGATCACCCTGGAACAACATGTAACAATATTCACTCTCTAATTTGAACTAATACCCTTTTTTTTTCTCAGCCAACTGCCATGTAATCTTCTAACAGCAACATAGTAACAATTCCGAGAAAGAATCGAAAAGGAAATCATTTGGAAACGAAAAACAACCTATAAATCAGGACACGAAGTAAGGGAATGGGAAAAGGGATCTTACGAGGAGGACGTATCAACAAAAACTTCATTGAGCACATCGTCCTCACCATTTTCCAAGGCAAAGAGCTCAGCATCTTTCTCTTCGTCCTTGGAAGAACCTCGTGTGTCCATCTTCGAATGAGCAGCGATGAACATTAACTTCTGAGCCCTATCGATTCCCACCCGTAAATGCCTATGAGCACTCGTGAATTTCGGTAAAGACCAGTTGCATTTGAATCCACATGAAGTTGCATGAAGGAAAATCAGTCTAACGGCAACCTTTCCTAATGACTTGAACTCAGTTAGGTGTGTTTCCCATACGAGCCTACTGCTTTGGGGATTGGCAATCTTCATCTTCCCCGTATTCGGATCCCTTTGTTTCAATTGTACTGCTTGAGCATAAACCGGATCAAGCCCTTCAGTTCTCCATTTCATTAGCTCCATTAGAGCAATGTGAGCCTCATCCCTAGATACGAGTCGAGTTATTAGCTTATCCACATCCTTCTCTTGTTCGGGTGTCAAGAATTTGAAAGGGGGTAAGTACTTTCCACTCGTGTCTCGAATCAAATAAAGTGGATCGAGTATAAAAGCAGCAGCCCAAGCCGGATGATAATTCCTTCTAAACCTCCTGTCGATCACCTTCTCCACATGTCCTCCAATGATGTGAAATTTCGAACACCATTCCTTCACTTTCAACCTAAACTCCTCCCAAAGGGTCAAGCATTGCCCGATCCTCGGTTTCTCCATCAAGATTTCCAGCGCCATTGTCTTGACCAATTTAACTAGAGAATGAACCGCTTCTAACTCATTCCAAAAATGTGGATTCCTCATCATTTCTTCGATATCTCTAGCAATCGGCTCCTCCACTAGCACCATCTTGTATGATTCATCTAACAATATTAACTGAAGGGCCCGAGCTGATCCCAATACGTCCTCTACCATTGCGTAAACTGGCTCAAAATCCGACCTTCCATAACTACTCAAAGGTAGTCTCAGCAAACTGGCATGTCCATATTCCTGCAACTGATACTTACAAAAACTCTGTCGAATCTGGGACTTATTGTTAATGAAATTAGCTAGCTTTAAACAATTTTCAGTCACGTTCTTGAATGGAGGAAGCTCCTTGGCGAAATCCTTGATCAAACTATTAAAACCATGATATTGACAAGAAAGATTAACCATCCAATGGTGCTGATTTTCTAAATTCCTCAATGCCTTAGCTTTAAACTTGTCTGAAACTATACCTACACATTGATGCACTGAATTCCCACAGATTTCAGTGATAGTTTCCCATAGGACTTCTTCTGCATATTTAGACTGCACATAACCACTAGTGAAAACTGCCCTCCTATAAACACTAGTCCCATTGGGAAGATTCACAGCAACATTCACAAAACTTTCTTCCTCATCTCGACTATAATCCTTTGACTTCCAACCATCGGAAGCGATCTGAAAGAACATCGCGTCGCGAATCTTAGTCTCGGACTCGGCCTTTGCCTCCTCGTACTTGGCATCTAACCTAGAACCCATAAAGTCTTTTCTTGATATTGCAGGCAATCCAACCTGATTAAGAAATGCCTTGAATTTGGGATGTTCAAGAGTTGAAAATGAAACAGGACCACAACATTCATAAATCCAATCTGCAAGAAAATCATGAGCAGACTCGACCTGGGATTTTGTTAATGTCGGAACAGGTGATGATTTGGGACTTTTCAGCCTCTTCACACTGTCTTCCAACATCGCTAAAGCTCCCAAATCCTCTTTCCCACCAGACAAGACCAATTGCTGCCGCTGTTGGCCGTAAATACGACCGCCGTCGGCGGTGGCGGTGGAGGGACTTGCACCACCAGCAACAGGAACAGCACTAGTACTAGCCATTGAAATCACGGGTGGGTAGGCTAACTCCACTGTAAATCTTGATGGTTCAACCATGGTCAGTGGTGGAACATGTTGTACAGAAAATGCCGTACCACCACCACCACCTTTGACGCCAACGCTGCGATTACCACCGGAGCTTGAACTACGCTTCCGGTGGATGTGGGGTTGCGACGTATTAGTACCCTCTGCCAGACTCACAACTGGAACAGAAGAAGAAGGTACTGTAGAAATTGGCATATGAACAGAAGGAAAGTTGGGGCATGTCCCTTTCTTAAGATGCTCCGAAGCGGTTCTCGACGGATTAGAGGCAGAGAAAGCGGAAGCGCACAAGGAACACCGCAGCTTCACCACCTTGGGCAAACCAGTATCAGAATTATTCACGAGAATTGGCTCCAAGTGCGCCCAGTACCACGCGCCTTTCCCTTTAATAGCCTTATTCCGTACCATCATCAACCCTTCATATCTCTTGTCCACAGCCTTGGCGGCCAACTCATCGGAGGATAATGATACGGCAACCGGAGTAGATTCCACCGCTGGTGTGGTGGAGGCGTTTGTTGCAGTCATTATACTTCAAAAACTTGTAATTACACACTCTTCAAATTCAACGTACTGTAACTCAAGTAGTTCTAAGTAGGAAATGATGTTCTTGGTGCATTTAGCCAGGGCGCGGTGGAGGAAGCCGGCGGTCCATGGCGGACTCCGGCGAGTTTCTTTCAAAGATTTGGAGGATGTTTCCAAAAGGAAGTTTCACAGTAGAACAGAAATTTGGAATCAGCGTATCAAATAAAGAAAGAAACGGAGTTATTGTAGAAAGAGAAGCAACTTGTACAGAGAGAGAGACCGGCGAAGGAGGGGTGGTTGGTTAGTACTATAATACAACACGCACCGCGTTTACTGTTGAATGAGAACATTCTAATTAAACAAAAAATTGAAAAATGAAATATTTTTAAAATATTTTAATTATTTATTTTTATGAAACATTCAAATAAATAAATAAATATATAAATAAATAAATAAATATATATATATATATATATATATATATATAAACATTTGAAGTAAGAATAATATTTTAAAATTTCTTCAAACCCTCATTTTCCTAAATATGGAATTAAGGTATGTTTGTATGTCACGTGGGACAAAGCATATGATCAATTTTCGATAAGAAACATTCATTCGATGAATTAAAAATCGATTTTCGATTTTACTTCTTTCTCTTAAAGAAATAGCAATGATATCCAAGGAATTAATGAAATTATTTATTAATTTAAGTGAATAATTCAGTTGCAATGATATCCAAGGAATTAATGTAAGGGTATATTAGTAATTTTTTATTTATTGGAAGGACAAATCAGGTAATATGAATTTATGATAACACTTTAGTTTATAATTATTTTTGATATAGGAGGGTTAGTAATATTTTTGTAAGGTGAGGAGTAACTTTAATATTGTCTCATGTGTTATTATATTATAATTTATTTATTTATTTAAGTATTTTGTTGCATTTGTAACTGATGGTTAATTTGAGCAAATAAGGGAAAAGAGAGGGCAACCTAGGAAGTCTCAATTAACAGTTTCTTTCCAGGGGCACCAATATTGACCACCAATAAAAGTTTACCAACCCGCGAATATTAAAATCAGAATTTTAACAAATTTTGATAAGAATTAATAAAATATGTGATTAAAAATTATAAATTTTATATGATTAAAATTAATTATTAAATTTGATAAAAAATCTAAATTATATGGTGTGTTTGATGAATATTGTTAAGAAAAAAATGTATTTTAAATAGTGATATGATGAGAAATATATGGTTAAAAAGTAATGAAAAGTTATCGACGTGATGAAAAATATTATTTTATTGAAAAATGTGTGGTTAAAAATGAGTTTTGAAAAATGTGTGGTTAAAAATGTAGGTGATGTGACGTGACATACAAAGTTGATAAATGATAGAAAGGGTATTATGGTCTTTCCGTTTGTGCGTGAACATGATTACTCATTTGGAAGGTGTTTTGTGAAGATTAAAATTAGATTTTTAGTAGATTTTGATAGAAGTTTTTGAAATGTGTGGTTGCAAAATTGTGGGACCCATAAAAAATATGATTAATATTGATTATTTGACTTTAACTTATATTAAATTCAGATTTTAATTCGGACCAAACATGAGTTTGGTCTAACTCTAGTTGAGATCTTGGACACAAGTTTTAATAATAGTTTTGTCATTATTATTTTTTAAAATATATTTTTATCATATTTTCAATCATATATTTTTTAATAAAATAATACTACACGTAAATTCAATTTTTTTTATTTTTTAACCACAAATTCTCCATAAAATATTATTTCAAAATACATTTTGAACAAAAAATGAGGCTCAAACAAAGTATATATTTTAATTATATGAAAAGTTCGTAACGTTTACATGATATCACATTTATGACTCGAACTTTTTTCATTGCATCTTATTCACAAATAAACATAAATTATTTCTGATTATAATTTCTCTCAATTTTTTTAAATAAAGTAATAAGACTCATTTGCCTCCTGTATTTTTAAATAGCAAAATAAATAATAATGCAAAAATGTGATTAAATATTTAATTCTCATTTTATAACAAAAATTTTTTTTGGATGAAAATCATAATTAAGGATAAAATTTTCTGATAAATGAAATGTTAAAAATACAAATGCGATGAAAAAAAGTTATAAACACGAGTATGATAATGAATAAAGATTACCGACCTTTAATATAATTAAAATATGATGTATTTATTAAAAAATGGTGTGAATATAACTACCATTTATATTATATATAATTATACGATTTCTTAGCAAATAGGACATGTCATGGTAGTGTCATAAATATGTTAGCGTCTTCATATTTCTTGAAAAGTGAGGATATATATGCTAACAGAAATGTATTATTACCTATATTGGGAAGTCTTATTTTGCCTATTTGGAGAAAATCGTAAGTCAAGTTCTCCTGCTACATCAGCAAGTGTATAACCTTATTTTACCCACCGTAGATAAGAGAACAATTTCGTATATGCTAATATGTAAAAAATATATATTGAGGGATCAAATTTGGGTTCGATGTACATACTAGAATCCATAATTCGGGCAAAGTTAATGAAAATTTGAGCAGACTATCTCCAACTTACTGTTCCATTACATGGAGTTCGAAAGGAGTAGATTAATCCAAACATCTCCTTATAGTTGTGTTGCTCTTATATTCTACGAGGTGCACACATGGCAGAGATGAGGCTCCCATTATTTAATTGGACTTTGATTGTCATTTTTTACTGGACCTCGGTGGTGTCTACTTAATAGGGCAGATCAAATAATGTTAAACGTTCTAAACAATCTTCTCATGAGCTTGTCCTAGCTTGGATTCTACAAAGGGTCGAGAAAGCACATTATTGGTGGCTATTTTGACCCACATCCTTCTACGTATATGTTAATTATTGGCGTCGAAGTGCAAACGGTCATTATACTTTTTTTCTTAATTGACAGCCTTTGTCTCTAATAGGGTGGTTTGAGCAAAGGATGTATAGGTGGACAGGGATGAGACATGGAGATGCTGACCACTCGATCCCGCTGGATTTTAAGATCCACAAGTTGTAGAGTTAACCGCTTCATAATAATTTTAAAAAAAATCCAATTCAATCTCAATTAAAATTTAAAAAGTCATGTGACATTTGAATGTCCAATGAAGTTAAATTTTGATGGCTTTAATGAAATCGAACAGTCAATCAAATTAGACCGAAAAAACAATAAACAGATTTAATGCTCTACCAAACATGTCACTATCTAATAAGACTTGAATAAACATAATCGAGCAACAAGGGCCGAATTATACTTCATACCACCTCTACTAAAATGCTCTACCAAATTTGTCATTATCATACTTAACTCTGTGATTTTTAGTGTAGGAATTGCTCATCAAAGCTTTTTCAATCGGAGGACTTTTTTGTCCATCTTTTTCCCTATTCGAGGTTAGAAACATTATTCCAATATGCAATGCTTATAACCAGAAATGGTTAATTTTTGGACCGTTTCTTTTATTCAATCTTGTGATAATAATTGAATTGTGAATGAAATAAAGTTATACGCTTGTAAATGAAATATTCCAATTGCAAAAATGTTAGCACGTGTAATTGGACAAGACTGGATGGTAAAGTCTAATATTAGATTATTTTAACTTGAAAGAATGTTCTCGTTTTTACATAGGTAAGGCTCGATTCAGCATTCTACATATAGTGTGTTTTTTTTTTTTTTTTTTNTGCAAACCCTTTCGTGAGTGTTCGAGTTGATGGGGGCAAGTGAACGTGGAGACTAAAGGTCACGAGTTCGAATTCCCTGCCACACTTCCTCGGTCAAGCTCCTCGTACCGGATTTGCCTAGTGCGGTTTACCTCTTCTATATGGTTTTCGGGCTGCTGTACATGGAGCATGATTTTTCTAGTGAGTACTCACAGTGGTCGGACCTCCGCCCCTTCGGAGGGGTCGGGGCTCCGTTGCGGGTTCCTACGTAAAAAAATAAAATAAATAAATAATATATATATATATATATATAATCAAAGATATCATGGATTACATAGACATGTATAAAACAGGTAGAAGAGAATTCCAAGTTGGTTGTTGGGCATTTTCTTGGTAATGGGATCAAGGCCTCTTAAAAGCACCCAAATCTGTTTTGGTACAAGCAATGACACCTTTGGCTAGGCCTACAAAAGTATTACTTTTCAAATAACTTTTTATCTTCATAATATATTTAAATGACATTTTTTTCCTCTTATTCTTAAGATTGGTCTTGGGTTACTGCCAAGATTAGTAACTTGAGTATTTTTAACTTTTTCCTTTTTCGCAATTAAATATTGTTTATCTTTTAGCCTTTATTTGAGCTCCATCTTTTGGGAATAATAGATTTTGGAATAGTGATATTTTTTAAGAATGTATGGTTAAAAAGCAGAAATAAATTTTAGATTTATGTGTATAATATTTTATTGTATGAATGTGTGATTGAAAATGATTTTTGAAAAAATGGGAATCAAACATGGGCTTAGTCTAAAGTAAACTTTTCAAACTTAACCAAACATGCCCTTTGGTGAATGGTCGAGGTGACGGAGGTTGATTTATTGATTTCATTCGACTCCCACTCATAGACTGGTATCGTTAAGAGTAAAGGTGAGTCCACCGAAACAACTTCTATCTTGTGAGTTATCTCTTTTGTCAAGAGTTCCGAGAATAAGGTTTCGATTGGCATCGCACCCTCACCTTAGGATCAGAGTACTTGTTTGATAGAGTCCTCCTTCTAAGCTAGCCTAAAATGGATGTGCTTGCCCCGTCCACTCGTCTGACTGAAAATCTCAAATCTACTTAGCCTTCCATTTAGAAGAAGTTGGCATACTAAGGTTAGTTTCCAGTTTTGCCCCTTTTATGGAATGGTGAGAGTAAAAATCTCACAAGTTTCAATCATGTCATCCCTACCTATTATTTTCCCGTGGTGGGAGGAAGATGAAATTTGCATAGTTCTTATTACGGGTGTAAAATATACTGACTCATTGTAATATGATTTGTGTCTATTCGTCCAAAATAGCCAAGCTCGATATGGATCGTGCTAGGCTAGGCAAGCCATCCGATCAAATAATTTTTTTAAAATATATCTTTGCTTATTTTAGTTAATTTTCTAACAAAAATTAAAAAAAAAAAAAAACGTTTGGACTAGCCCACTTCTTTATTTGAGCTGGGCCAAAAAAGACCTGTTGGACCTCAACTTGGGAGCTGGATCTCAATATACATTAAATTGACTAAAACAGTACTAAAATGGGCAGTTAAAGGATTGTAACATCTTTTTGTTTATCAATCAGTTGTAACACCATTTTTTTTTGGTTGGACAAGCAAAATAGACTAAGCAACAAAATGAGGTTTTGAGACCCAAAAATTGCTTTGAACCCATTTGACTAATTTTATGAAAATACTTTTAATAATTAGAAGAACATTTAGAGGAAGCGCAATTCTGAAATTGGAAGTTATTTTAAAAATTAATTTTCAATAAAAAATTAAAGTAACTTCCTTCAAAAGTCTTCTATATGAAGCAAAAGCAAGAGCCATGTCAAACGAACCCTAAGAACATATCCAATAAACTTTCTATTTTAAAGTAAGTATCTTTAAACTTAAATAGTATATTTTTTGTACACTTTCCCTTCATTATACTTTTCCCAACATTCATATATTGTTTGGGCTTCATTATTTCATTTTATAATGAGTAGGGGTGGGCATGATCTGGTTCGATTGGTTCTAAAGAGAATCGAACCAAATTCGAAATTTTCGGGTATTTAGTAAATGAAATCGTCGGGTCTAAATTTAATTATGGAACCGTTCGGGTTTGGTTCCATTCAGTTCTATTCGGTTCCGGGATTCAATACAATAATTAAATATTTCTTTATATTACAACAACGCTATATTAATTCGACTATGACATATTCAATCTTAACTCTTACAAAATAACGTAGTACAATCTCGTGATATATTTTGTATCCCTCTTTGTTGAGTTCTTCATATGTTTGATTATTAAAATAACAAGAAGAGGAGGATGGTTAGTTCAAAATAATAGAACGGGTGAAATGACACTACGGTAGAATAAGAGATTTGGGTAAAACTTATGTCAATTTGATTAAGTTGGGCTTGAAAATTAGTAATAGTAAAATCATATTTTGGTTTGGACTAAATTAATTAGTTAGCAATTTGTTTAAAAAAATAATAATAATTTGACTTATCTAAGATAAAAAATTAAAGAGATTCGTTTTTTATTTGGTTCTGGTCTAGAACCGAGAATCGAACCCGTTAGTTCTCGATTTAGATACCCGTTCGGATATTTAACTTAGGAAAAATCACTCGATTCGGTTCAGTTCGGTTCAGGAGTTTTGTTAGCCCTAATAATGAGAAAAATATTATTTATTTTAGAATATATAGTTAAAAAAGAAGGAAATTTTTTTAGATTTATGTGTAATATTATTTTATTAAAAAAATGTGTAGTTAATAAGAAGAGGAAAAAAATGAATTTTAATTTAATTGGGGCCTATTAAGGCCTTAAAAGAGAATATTTTTTATAATAGTGAGCATCTTTAAATTTAAAGTGTATATTTTTTGTACACTTCCCCTTTATTTTACCTTTCCCAATATTCATTTATTGTTTTTCTCATATTTTCCAAATAATATCTACTTAGATTTCGATAGCTAAAATATTGAATGTATATGAATAATTTAAGTAGTGGAACACGAAAATGTCATTTTTCTTTAGTCTTATCACACAGTTGACCACCTAGAGGAGCTACTTGCTTCGTCGTAGGGTAAATCATCTCTCAGACTCCTCGACTAATTCTACCATAGAAGTCTTCACCTCTGTAGTCTTGTTGTACAACTCCATCACAGGGTAATATACCATCCCCCAAGCTCCCCTGCTCCCCGATTGATTATACCATAGAAGGCTGAGAATAGACAATAACTCTCCCTCGTAAGAATTGAGGGTGCATGTAGCTTCATTTAGCTAGCCCCTAAAGTTGAAACTTACAATTTTATTAAATACAAATGAAAAGTGAGCTTTGACTTTCCAAATGTAAGGAGTCAAACTCACTCACTATTTTTAAAAAGTTAAAATAAAGTTTCTTTTAGTCTAATTTTAATATTTGACATTTTAAAATAAAGTGCATCTTACTTTTTAAAAGTCTCAAAGATGAAAATGCATTGCAAAATTCAAAATCACAAGCCATCTGATTGATTTAAAGATCTAGTCTAAACATTCCAAAACATTGACGAAGCACAAGCTCGTAGCACTAAGTAATCGACAAGACTGCACGGTACAACAATTCCAACTCAAGAAAAACTTTCTACATACAATGCCAGAAGATTACACTTGAGGTCGACTTGAGACCGGAGACCGAAGGCTTAACTAGTTGTCGCTAATCAAAAGCAGTCGAGAATTTGCCATCATTGCAAGATAATTCCGACTTCCCAAAACTAGTCAAGTTTATGATCTTTGGCAGTTATGTTGTGCAAAACTCGGGTTTCTTCCTGATTGTTAATCAGTCCCTCCCGCAACTGAACCATATTAAAAGTAACTTTCGTCAAGAACAAACAAATACAATGAACATGGAAATGGAAATGGTTGCAAGTCATGAGAAACATAATAGACTTGGCATGTTTGGCTAAGCTATTTTTAAGGGGGGGTAAGTTGCTCATTTTGGAAGTAAATATTAGCGTAGCCTCAAAATAGGTTTCCAGCTCCTCTGGAGTGAACTTTTTAATGCATGCCAGAAAGATATGGAATCAGCATCTATGATAAAAAAACCAAGCAAGTTTCATTAAAGAGAGTAGTATGTTATGTAAAAATGATTATAAGTTGCAATACCTAGAAATCCGATATCCGGAAATTCTAAAAATTTAGAAAATTCAAAGATTACTATTTCTCAAACGATGGGGTCTAGTTAGTTTATGCAAACCTGATCGACCAGCATATCCTAACATATAGTAAAATATAAGGAACCAACGATTGGATGATAGAAGCGTTATTTACCTGCCGGAGGACCTTCTTTTGATAGCGGAATCCCTGTGAGATAAAATAAAAGAGCAGTATTGAGTTAGAATATGATAATTTTGAAGCCAAAACATATCAGCTAAATGAGAAGTTTGTATAATAACCTTGTCAGTTCCATAAATATAATCACAATAGGTGAATACTGAAGCAAAATTACTCTGGCTTTGTCCGCCAACATAATGATGGTAATCATGGTAATCTGCGCCACCGTAAAATGGAATATATTTTGTTGGAGCCCAAGGAAAGTCGTACCTATATTTGAATACATGACAACAAGTTAGAATCGACATGTGATGCCCATTTGTTTGCATTATATTTTAGAAGAAATCACCTGAGGAATAAATGGGGGGAAAGGATCCTTTGAGTATGCTGAGTACAAGAAAACATTTGCATTTTCGCATCCGATTGGAGCTTAACTATGTTGGCCACAAATTCAAATCAACTATGGCCATGTCCTGTCATTATCTTATCTTTGGTACTTAAAACAACTTAAACATCTTCACTCAGTTCCATTCTTTTTGCATAAGAATTTCAAACCAAATTGGCTTAGATAAAATATAAACCAGAGCATGATTGACTGGACATATAACAGCATAGCTGATTTCATTCCTCCCGCATGGGCCAAGTTAAAGTTAGATCACAATGATATCATAAAAGAAAAAAGTAGAGTAAGAATAAAGGCATAAAGAATTCATTTACCAAGAGGAAAATAGTTCAGAAAGAAGAAAATAATAAAGGACTTTTCACCATCCTTGCACTCGAAAGTTAATCCACTATTATTGACATCGTCCCGTCAGTTCAATTCACTTTACAATGATAATAAGAAATTCCAAAAGCAGACAGTGAAAAAAAAGTGATTGAATGCTACTGTTAAGTCATCATTTGGTCAAATTAGCTAAAGTAATACGATAAATAACACTTAATTAAGCATAACACAAAACTTTTCACTAAAATAGATTAAAAGGCAGAGCATAAGCTTTAAGCATGCGTGCATTACCCACTGTGAGTCTCAATAGCCTCAATTTGCCTCAGTCCAATCCACATCCAGAAGGTTATCATGTGCCCCGGGACGATGGCGGGCCCAAGAAACGAGGGAATCCCGAGGATCAAAATCTCCACCCAATGCGCATAAGGTGCTGCAAACCCAAATGGAGCTGTGTATTCATGATGCACGCGGTGAATCTTCTCATATCCCCACTTGCAATGCAGAAATCTATGGATCCAATAGTTTGTATAGTCCTCTATGATAAAATACACCCCCAATTGCGCTACGACTTCCCACATAGAAGGTAATGGCAAGCTCGTTCTAATCCCTATCATCTTCAACCATTGGCAAAACATGTACATTCAGCTTAGAAAATTAAATTCAAGAATAAACAACAGTACACTCTTTCAGATCAACGAACAAATATAAGAGCAAAATATAAAAATGAAAAATCTTTGTAAGGGTAGCTTAATATCTATGAAACCAATAATCTACGCTTGAGCAATTCAACAAGTTCAAACAATAAGCAGATTCCAAGATTGGCATTCTCAATCGAGCTAAATGTAAATCCTCTGTTGCTGGAATGCAAAAAGAATTTGACTTTAAAATGAAATCTCAATAAAAATCTAAAAATCCTTCTTCGTCAAAGAATTTTCACTCTGAGATTCTGAAGTATTATTCCATTTAATTCACGAATCACAATAAATTACAGAATTTTCCAAATGTACATACTTAATTGAAATTGAATACCTTAACGGATGGATAGGAGACGAGTTGGAGGGGACCCACAACGAGGAAGAACACGCGCATGACAGATTTGTAGCAGCGAAGGGTGTCGGAGAAGGAGAGCTTGACTTTGGGCTGGATTTTGTAAGGCTTAATTGAGTTACCGAAGAAGAATTCGAGGAAGAGATAGTAGTAGGGGAAAATGGAGAAAATGAGAAAGAGGAAAAGTATGTTATGGCAGTAGAGGAAGTAGTCTGATCTGGTGGCGGTGTAGTTGAACCATAAGGTTTCCGCCGTCGTGAGGGGCCGTCCCAGGGAGGCTTCCGCCTCTTGGATGGTTGTGTAGGACAACATTGGTGGAGGCGCTGTGGCGGAGAAAATGAGAATTCCGGTGACCAAATAGGAAGTGACTGTATCTGCGCGCGTGTTTAAATATATATTCAAAATGGTCAGTCAGATGGAGCAGTGGACTGCAAGTCTGAGTTTAGGATGGAGAGTGGAAGAGGGAGGGTTCAATTTAAGAGGAAATTTGTTTGGAAGGGACACACTACTTGACTTGGCAAAATATCTCGGCTCTAGTTCTGATTTAAAAAAAACAATTAATTAATTTTTAGAGATATTCGAATTAAAATCAGAATTTTAATAAATTTTAATAAAATATATAATAAAAAAATAAATTTAGATTTTATAAAATATGTGATTAAAATTAATTATTGTCTTAGGATTGAATTACAATTTGAATTTTAACTTATACCAACCAATGGCTTAGTATATTTTGAAATAGACTAATACTTCTTTCGTCTCATAATAATAGTTTTATATTTATTTTCATATGGATTAAGAAAATATAATTAATATACTCAAAAATAATTTTTTACATTTTTTAATATTTCCCTGCGCTAAATAATGAATTAAATAGCTTAGTATATTTTGAAATAGACTAATACTTCTTTCGTCTCATAATAAAAGTTTTATATTTATTTTCATATGGATAAAGAAAATATAATTAATATAATCAAAAATAATTTTTTACATTTTTTTAATATTCCCCTGCGCTAAATAATGAATTAAATATGATTATATCATATTTATTAATGACAAGACATATTTAATATGAGTATGTTAAAATTAAAAATCAATTATACTCTCAAAATGAAAGTTGTCTATAATTTGGAACAAACAAAAAAAGAGCATATTTTCATGAGACGAATGGGAGTAATATGTCGAGTTTGTTATAAAGTAGAGAAAAAAGCGAGAAGAATAAAGAAGTCGGTAAATTTGTGTGTTTATTAAGAACCAAATATTTATAAAGAAAAATTAGGGATACGATGGTAATAAAAGCTAGGGTTGCATGTGTATAATTATCATTCATTGATATGGTTATTATTTACAAAAAGGTTATTAATTATTGACTTTGTTATAAATGTATGCCATGCTTGGGCACCATTTTAATTTTAATACACTTTTTTTTTTCAACCATATATTATTGAATGAAATAATATTACACATAAATATAAAAAATTTCCTTCTTTCTAATCACACATTCTTCAAAAAATCACTATTTCAAAATACATTTTTTTTTTCCTAAAAATCACTTTAATGGAACCCAAACAAGGTATTAGCCCATGTTTGGACATCATTTGAATTTAAGAGATTTTTATCTTTCTTCTTTTCAACCACACATTCTTCGATAATATAATATTAAACATAAATCCAAAATATTTTTAAAAAAATTATTATTCTAAAATATATTTTTCCAAAAATCTCATTAAAATGGAGCCCTAACAAGAGCTTCTAATCAATTTTGTTAGTTCAATCGTCCAAAAGTTTGTTCATGTTACATTTTTCGATCGGTATGATAATATAACAAATTAATAAACAAAAATATTAACGTAACCAACTTAAAATTTTAAGATGGATTCAACAATTAATTTTAACCACACATTTTATAAAATCTACAACTTTTCAACCGCATATTTTATCAACTTTTATCAAAATGTACTAAAATCTAATTTGAATTTTCACCAAATAGAAACTTAATTTATCGAGCATGACAATTTTTATTTTTAACGGGTCACGAGTGACAATGTGTTTGAAAGAGCTTTTACAAAGTTCAAAAGCACTTGTTGAATGGCAGGAGTTGTTTTGATTTGAAGCAATAGGTTTTTAGACCTATTTGATAAGATTTTTGAAAAAAAAGTTATTAACACAAGCGGTCTCTACACGTATGGTGTTCATTGTGCAAAAGTCTCAACGTCACATTTTTTTTTTTTTACATTTTCACCCCTATTTCAACACTCCATTACGGAAATCATCATTTTCATCCAATTTTTCAATAAAAAGTTGTGAAATGATGAACATACCATCTTATTTAAATAAAACAGAAAGAAAAGAAAGAAAAATCAAAGAACTAATTACAATCACCCCCAATTTTTTTAGTAAAGAAGAAACGAGTTCCAAATAAATTATTAAAACTTTAAAAATAGAAAATGAATAATTCTCTTTTCTATCTCATCCGCTGCCACCACCACGGGGTTAAGAGAACATTTGGTTTAAAGGCATAGAAGCAATTGGAAGACCCTGCTTGATTGAGAACTGGAATCGAGATGACCGGGTTATGAGAAACATGGATGTGCTCACTAGAATTTTGTACATAGCAGACAGTCAATTCCTTGTTACGAGGGAATTACAGGTTCTTGAGAGTTCAATTCTTGCACAATCCAAAACAAAAGTCTTGGATTCTTTATCATGAATTGTCCCAAGAAAATCTGGATATTCTAGGTTGTGAGAAACAGGCCTCGTTATGTACATATTTTGCCAAATAAAACGGTTTCGGCTACTTCTTTACTATGTAATCTTCTATCAAATATACTTGGATCTTAGCTTCTCTAAAGCTATGCATATTTAGAGGGTGTTTGATAGAGATTAAAATTATATTTTTAGTAGAATTTGATAGAAGTTTTGAAATGTGTAGTTGAAAAGTTGTGGGACCCATGAAAGATGGTTAATATTGATCGTTTGACTTTGACATGAATTAACATCAGATTTTAATCCGGATCAAAGGGTTTAGAGGAAAGTTGTTGAAAATTGAAAAATTGGATGAAAATGATGAATCCGCAATAAAATGTTGAAATATGGGTGAAAATGCAAAAAAATGCAACGTTTGACGTTTTGCACAATGAACGTCATACATAGGGACGTTGTGCTAATAACCCTTTTTAAAATTTAAAAGCCGTTTTTAAAAATAATAAATATCTTTTGAAAATGTTTGAATATTTTTTTGAATTACTTTGTCTAATTCTACAAGAAGCAAAAGTAAATGTCATGCCAAGCGAGCCATTAGTTAAAGTTATAAGTGCTTGTTATTTAAAAATAATAATTATTCAACTGAATAATGCTATCTAGCTTTAGTTGATATATTCTATTAAATGGATAATTTGACTTTGTATTTAAATAATCATATCATTTAATGATATTTAATTATCTCCTAAATTGGTGTTCAATATCGGTTAAGTTGAATACATTACGCTTTTCAAATTGTTTTAAATAAATCCAAAATTTGAACTTCTTCGAGAAGCTCTACATCAGCTCATATAATAAATTGAAATATGTATCTTAATTTCCAAATTTATCCAAATTATCTTGCACATCAATATAATGATGAAATATAACATTAATTTGTATATTTAAAATATTTTTTTTTGAAAGAATTATAATATGTTATTATCTTAATTATTTTGTATTATTAATCATTTCAAGTCCATGTTTGCCCATTTGGGGAAGCTAAAAAATTGACATATAAATAAAATTTAAATAAATAACTTGTTTTCAAATTAAAATTTTGAAAATTTTACTGATGTTAGTGAAGAAACTTATGTAAAAATATTAAAAAATAACATAATGAAAACTCCAGCTTACTTCTACACTCACATTTCATGACATGCATGCTTAATTAATGATGTTGGACTGTTTTTCAATTCTTTAAATCTTTTTGTCCCTTTCGAGTTGTTAGGTTTTGGCTTTGACATTGATGGATATCTTTATGGAAGCTGTTGCAGTAACTTTTGCTGGTCGTTCATTGTTTATCCAGAAAAGGGTTTTCCTCTTCTTCTTTTTTTTTCAGATTGTTTATCCAAAGAAAGGGACTTTTTATAAGAAACTCTTATAAGTCATTCTTTTTATTATAAATTAAAGACTCATTGGAGGTACCTTCATGTTAATTTTATGATCGAGCAGTCGAGTTAACCTAAGGATACATATTTGATATTTGATTTCATTGAGAAGACTACTAGAACATGTTTGGTTGTCTTTAGAAGCAGGTCGTATTCATTTTTTAAGTTACTTATACTGTTCAAAATGATTTTAATATTATTTCTTTACAAATGAACTTACCTTTTTAAGAAAGAAACTCTTTGAACTTAATTTTCAAAACAATAACTTTTAAGCATAGCCAAGCATGCCCATAAAAAACAAGATTCCTTTTCTTTTTTCTCATTTTATAGAAAATGCACTCGAAGTAATGATTTTACTAAAAAGCTCACTCTAAGAGACCTTTTGAGCAAAATAAATAATTAAATAAATAATTTTTTTGGAATTTTTGCATTCATTTTATAATAAGTTATAATAAATGAAAGCATAAAAACTTCTAAATTTAGTCCTTGTAATAAAGTTTATCAAAATGAGAAATTTTTCTAAAAAGTACCAAAATAGAGTGTGAGTGAAAATATGCTTCTTTTTTGACTCTTAAAAACTACCTCAAATCTTTACTCAATAATTGAGAATCGAATAGTTAATCTTTACAAACTTGATCTTATTACTTTCGACAACAAGCGCTTACGAACTATTTCATATAATATGCATACAAAATAAATAAAATATTGATGGTTAGCTCTCTATCTGTCGGTCGAAAAACGACTATTTAAAGTGCACATAAGGAGATAAATGTAATCTTTAGGTTTTATTGAAGTGGAAAACAGGTAAGTCAGACAGGATAAAAAGAGAAAGATTGATATCATTTTACAAATGCAGCTTTTATTGACTACACTATGAAATTAATTATGACCTTTAGAATGGGAAATTTATGAAGAGGGTCCAACGTCTTACTATATAATGCAATAGAATTAATGCATTCTCTATATTTTCTGGGAAAATAAATAATTTGTGTAAATTAATTTTAATTTGGGACCAAATTGTTTCATCTTTCCTCTTTTGCTATTTGATGAAGGTAGTGCAAACGAGTGTAATATAATCACTTGTATGTGAGAAGTAGGTTGAAAACAAAATATAAACAAAGTTATTTATCATTGCCGAATCACTTCAACTAAATAATAGTAATAATAAAAAGTTTTAATTCGGCATGCATCGCCGTGTGAAGACCGAATTTTTTTTTTTCATCGAGTACATGTTAGATGCCTAATTTCATAAAGCATTTTTCACTTATTGTTACACAATACTAAATCACCTTATTTAAAAACTTTATTTAATTCCGAGAGAAATGACACTTTTATTCATATAAATTACATCTTTAACAACTATCTATCTACCCTTTTAAATGTTTAAATGAATCCATTAGAAATACAATTAGTCATTTTATTACTAATATACATTTTTCTTCTTTCGTTGATATATTTTAGATATATATGCGATCACCTCAAAAATGAAAAGTAAGATTGAAAAGACCAAAGACAAGTCATGTTAAAGTTTATTACAAAAAGGTTGCATTTCACAAGATACGATACAAGATTTCTCTAATCATACTGTGGACCAAAGATACCCAAAATATACATTGAAATTTAGTAAAATTTGGTCCTACCATTACAATATGATCATGTTCATTTTGTAGGTGGTGATGATCCTATGTACCTTGTAATCACTAGGTGTGTAGAACATGGAAATGATACATCGTTATCTTTTTTTTCATTTTTCAACTTTTCTTCTTTTTAAAAGACGAGCTAATTGAGTTGTCAAGATTCATCCTTGAATATTTTTATCGTGTGAAATTGAACAGAATTAAGGATAAATGATCGTTATACTTGAAGTGTAGGCTTTGAGAATCAATCGGCTTTGACATTTTGTCATGTCATCTTACTTTCCAAATTTATTGGATTTAAAAAAAAAAGGAAAACTCGATATCCTTTATTCACTTTGTCTAACTTTTTCAAAAACATTGATTCTTTTATCCTTTTGTAGAGTGTGAGATCAAGAAAACATCTCTACCCTTTATTCATTTTGTCTTCATTTTCTTATTCTTTTTCGAGGGCAAGTCACTGGAGTTGTTGAGACAGAGATTGGCTCCTAGTATCTTCGAGTTCCAAAAAAGAACATGTTTAGAATACATATTAGATTTTTGATATTCGAACATAATTAAGGAACATTACCGTATAATAAAAATTATCAATTTGTTATATGTAATTTTATCTATTTCAGAGTTTCAATCTTGTCAAGAGTATTTTTTTTATTCATAATTTAAATATTTTTACACTAACTTTTATAGGTTTTTTATATATAATTTTATGTATTTGGTTAAATTTTAAAATTTATGGGTGTCTCATTATCCTTATCTCAGAACAACGAGATGCTTTTTGCTCCCTCCTACAATTTTGACACGTTGAGAGACGTGTGGATTTATTTAAATGACAAGTTGAACTAGGCTATATGTGTGAAACTATGAATTATTATTTAACTAAATTTTTTTCTTCTATTACTTTGCATTCNTATGGGTGTCTCATTATCCTTATCTCAGAACAACGAGATGCTTTTTGCTCCCTCTTACAATTTTGACACGTTGAGAGACGAGTGAATTTATTTAAATGACAAGTTGAACTAGGCTATATGTGTGAAACTATGAATTATTATTTAACTAAATTTTTTTCTTCTATTACTTTGCATTCGTTCATGCCAATTTTTTTCAAAATTTCCAGGATATATGTAGCCTAATGCAAAAATAAAAATGAATTAGACCTATCTTTTTGAATTTCCACGCCTAAGATTCTTTTAGCATTATGTAGGTCTTTTATATCAAATTCATTACTCAAAGTAGTTTTTATATCATTTAACAACTTCAAGTTGGGACTATTCAAAAGCATATTATCCACGTATAGCAACAAAAATACACAGTTATTATTTGCATTACCTTGATAGTATAA
>CAIGRP010117687.1:0-10255 GCA_903798385.1 Fraxinus cuspidata
ACTCAAATTAGCTTCCAAATTCTTTTCACTATCCATCATAAAGCTAAACAGTTTCTCTAAGAGATCGAACAAATGATCTCTTAGAACGTCAACAGAAAATCAAACTCTAACACACTATACAGAACCTAATCAACACAGCTAACAAATCGACCCAAGGTACTGTTACAATAGCGGTTTACACAAGGATTTCACAAACTATTTTTAAAAGATCTGAAAAACATAGGCCAAGAGAAAATATAAGAAACTCTAGAGAGCACCAAGAACTCCAAAAAACAACAGGCCGAATGAAAGAAGTGAAGTCCAAAAGTCCTTAGCCAACACGTTAAAAGTGCCAACTACAGATCACATCCATTGATTAAATCGGATGGCTCACAGCACATGTGAAGAAGCACAATTCGGGATTTAACAATCCAGCCAATGGGAAACAGCCACGTGGACATACAACTTAAAGAGTTGCAATTTTTGAAAACGCGTTTTTAACTTTCAACTTTAAATAAAAATTATTGAAATTGTGAAAGTTTTCCCAAAAATTTGGTTTCTTTTTAGTATTCGTGTGTGAATCAGAGAATCATATACTTGTATTATTGTTCTTGTCACTTCTGTGACTGTCTCTGTTTGAAGGACATAACCAATTAAAGCTAAGATCATATAGATATATTGAATACAAGACATAAAATTTTTGTACGTATATAAGTAGGTGTAATACTACTACAAGAATCTTTTATCACGACAACTCAAATATAACTAGTAGAGATACAAAGGCACGTTTGCATTGATTGTACTTGTCCTCCAACGTACGGAGATTAAATTGTGCTTATTCCAATTATCAAATTTAATAACATGGATATCAGTGAATAGCTCTTCATGTTAGGACGAAATGGAAATTTGCTTGTGTTGCTTCCTTCTTTTTTCACACAAATTAATAAGCAATTATACCTTGAAAATGCCTTTAATCATGAGGGGGTCAATTATAGTTTCTTTCCTTGCATTCGTAAAACATGTTCTTATTGAAGGCCAGAAGGCTTGGTGGATATATTCTGGAAATATTTTTTATTAATTGCCTTGCCAAAATATTACAGATTGTGGTACAATTTGTAGAAGCTAAATGACATCGAAAATATACAAAGTTAACGTGAGTCCTCCATCTTCAAAAAGATCCCTTAAGTCAACTATTGAAATTCTATGAGATAATTGACTAGATTAATACATGAATGATTCTAGATAGTTGATGGTCGAAGTTTAATTTATTTATTCCAACAATGCTCCCTGTAAACCAAATTTTCTGACTCCCAAATCTCCATCTTCTTGTGTAGATACGTCTTCCCAAAGTTTTTGTAAGGCAATACTATAGTTATTGTTCCGTATACATTGTTGATTTCTTGTTCATTAACGAGCTCTCTTAGGAAATGAAAATGAAGACAATATTGTTTTGTTCTTGCGCACTGAACTCAATCCTTTGAGACAGAGATGCCTGAACTGTTATTAGAATACAATGTTGTTGAACCTTCTTGCTTCAACTTCATGCTTGCTATAACACCTCTCAACTACATAATATGGCATTTGGTTAAAGAAGCTGCTATAAATTCTGCCTCGGTGGTGGACAGCACTAAAATTGGCTACTTTTTGGAATTCCAAGAAATTGTTTCACTTCCAAGGTTGAAAATACTGCCAGAAGTATTTCGAGCATCATCAATTTCTCCTCCCAAATCACTAACAATATATCCAGTAAGTTTGATGGGAACGTATGCGTCACAAAAATAATGCAAAGGTCATATCTCAATATATTATTATTATTATTATTTTTTTTTTTTTGTATCATTTGAAAAAGGTTTCTCCCTAAATTTACTTACCAAACTCACAGAAAACATGATATTAAAGTCCTATGGCTGTTAGATACACCAAATTTTCAATTAACTTTCCAAACATGGTTGGATTGACTAGCTTTTCTTCACATTCCTTTACTACAAAAAAAAAAACTGTGTCCAACGACCGATATAGTTGGTCGCTAAAGGTTATTTTTTTGGTCGGTAAAGGTATTTAGCGACCAAATAATAGTGGTCGCCTAGCTGAAGGTTTTTAGAGACTAATATACTGTGGTCGCTAATACAACGACCAAAAATTGGCCTTTAAAGGATTCAATCATGGTTGCTAGTAAAAGTGAAAAATTAATTGATTCGCGGTTGTGAACTTCTTCCGCAACCAATCATGTGGTTGCCAAATTTATAACATACATTGACCAAAACGTTGTGTGAACGTCATTAGCGACCAATACACGTGGTCGCTAATATAAAACGTGCAGCGACTAAACTGTGGTCGCTGAAGGAAACCATTTTGACGACTGATAATGGTTAAAAATTGGTTAATTTACACACTTTTGCAACCTAACTTTGGTCGACGAACATTGATATCAATCTTTTAATAGCCAATATTTTTTTTGTTCCTGCTAATTTTTTGTCCAATATTTCACTTTTCAACCACTACAAAGTTGAAATAAACAATTTCGATAATAAAAAAAATTACAATTAACAAGAAACATGTCATTGTATAAAAAAAAATAAAAAGTAAAAATAAATTGTTATGTACATATAACAAGTACTAATAGTCTATACATAACCCTAAATGTCTAATATTTAACAACGAAAAGATAAATTATATCTTCGACGCTAGATCGAGTTGTTGTGTTTACATCGGATTGAGCAGTAGAAGGTGTTGAGACAAGATTGTGTGATTGATTTGAGTGTTGTCCTTGCCGACGAGGAGATGGACTCCCATTGCTAGAGTTTGAAGGAATAGCAGGTGGCATGTGCTTCAACTTTCATTTGGTGGCATCTATCTGTATGAGCATTAAAAAAACCAAAAAAATGATATCAATAAAGAAAAGAAAATTGTTACCAGAACAGTATGAGGATGAATACTTGGTTAACTCAATTTTTAACATGGTATCTTGCATGATCATTACCTCCTGCACTCAGAATAGAGTTATAACTAAATACGAGTAACAACATTAAGTCCAACCTCGTGTGCCAACTTTAATGTGGACTATAACAAACTCTGGTAAAATAAATTTAAACATAGAAAAATCAGCCAGTGGTTAGTTTTTTAGCAAGACCAGAAATCACCCTATAAATAAAGTTTAAAGCATGTTAAGTAAGTTGTGAAACACCTTCCCTTGATTAGTCGCAGATCCAAATGCATTCCTCATGGATACTTTTGAAATATTTAAATTTTCAATTTTTTTGATTCTTAAAAACATATTATGAAGAATATGGTACTTTAGAAATTCAAATAGTTTTAAATGGTTTCTCCACAACTCAGATAAAGCCGAGGATTAGTATTACTTGAAAACGATTTGAGCAATATCGGTAAGAACACCTATTCGAGGAAATGGGAATGTGTCTATGACAGGATCAAGTAGCTTGATAAAAGTAGATTGTGTTACCTTGAAGATGAGTTTCCTTCCCTCCTTGAGAATAAAGAAAAATATTTTATAGTCCACTCAACAGCATGCAGGAGCTTTTTCTGTTACATGTGTTGAAGTACAGTTAGATTTTAGTTATTATTCGGATGTAAAACAGTAAAAACAAGCAAAAATGATATATTAAAAAGGCAGCTAAAGTTTATTAGCAAAAGTAGCAGCAAGAACAGTTTTATGTACTCTTCCACTCCATGCTAAATATGTATAATGCAACAATTGGTAGAAAATCATGAGTTTTTAAGTTAGTGCAGCGTAAGTTTTAAGTCTATGAGTGCCGCGTCTCTCATTTTACAACAAATACAAATGTAAGAAGCTTTATAAATTAATAATAAATGAAAATATTAATCTAATTTCAAGAAAACTCAACTTCCAGAGAACCAGAATTTCAGAGTATAAAAATACTAATAGAATAAAATATTAATCTAAATTCAAGAAAACTCAACTTCCAGGTAAACAGAATTTCAGAGTTGTCATGTTTTCAATTGCAAGAAGCTTTATGATTTTGTTTTCTAGAGCTAAGATTCCTAGTATGAAAGGTATAGAATTACAGCTCAAAGCAGTATTTAAAATGTGGGATTTATAATTAATTAATATACTGTATAAGTATGAGCCCAAATTTGTATAAGTTGGAGGTGGAAATGGAAAAAGATCAAATTAAAATTATTGACAAACGTAATAAACAAATCATTTAAAATAACTACTTTTCGTAAGCTTATTTCTTGAGAATTCTGTTTCGATGAGATTTATCTATGCTCCTTCTCGCAAAATACTAGATCGTCTTCTTATTTCTTCTTTATACACAGTCTGCCACAACATTAACTCCCACAATTACTCACACCATAAATACACAAACAATTAAATTCATACATCAATTGGCTTAATCGTCCCACCAGCGACCACAAAATGGTCTCTGAAGAGCATAACAAAAAATTTCAGACCAAAACCTCTACCAACCAATGCTTGGTTGGTGTTTGTAACTTTTAACAACCATTTTCAATTGGTCGCTGAATCTTTGGTCAGTGGAGTCCTTTTTTTTTTTTGTAGTGCTTGATTAACTTTTCAATTGGTCTCAAGAGGCAGTTACAAGAATTGCATACTCCATCTTGAATTTTTCCAAAATTTCCTTTGCAAATTCTTCTCGAGAAATGAAAATCCGAGCATTTGATTGTTGAACTTTAACGCTCAAGAAATGATATGGCTCTCCTAAATTGGTCATATCAATTCTTTCATCCTAAGCTTTGAAAAATGTGCCACATATATTTCCTACTGTCTCAAATATATGATTTTCTTTTAATAAGCTTAATATAGATATGATGACCCTCTTATTAAAACAAAAACGTGCCTAAAACTAATTCACATTAATAGACTATATGCAATGCAAATACAGAAAGCATAATAAGCAAAAGGGTAAGAAATTAGGTTGCCACCCAATAAGTGCTTAATTTAAAGTTTTAGCTAGACTTTTGCTCAAGTGTTTCATGGCACTTTGAATATGGTTTTGTAAGTCCTTCTTAGATTGATCAATTTGACTTTGTCCCATATATCACAAGTCTTCCAAAATAGTACTTTGTCCTTTTGAATACAGTGCTTGCCTAAATTGTCTAATTCGGATTTAACTAAGAATACTTCAATTTCTCATTGACTTTAATCACAAAATCAATGAAATTCGAGGTTTGTATGCTAATCCCATCTTCTTTGAATGCCATCAATTTAGTTGGCTCTTTCGTGAATAATCTATGCGTTTCTACATGTTTTTCTTGCTTAGCTGGTTCCTCAGGTTGAATAATGATGAAATCTTCCATTGGCATGTTATTTAGCTCATTTAAAACTACTTGATCTTCAATTATTTTATATTTTTTCATGATGATGTCTCCCGTAACTATTTCACCATCATCATCTTGCTCATAACCACCGTACTCACCACGGGCTAAATAATCACCACATTATAGATCTAAATTGATCAAGATCAAATCAAAACAATGAAATCAAGTAATATGAAATATTACATAAAATAAAGACAGTGGGCAGAGATCTAAGATAGTACCTCTTTCGGTCTTTTATCCTCAGTCTTTTTTTCTTCAACTTTCTTTTCAGATTTTTCTTTAGACTTCTTGTCGCCTCCACCGCCACCATTGCCGTCCTTCTTTGGCTGGGGCGAAACTAGCACTACCTTCTTCTTTGTCTTCTATTCAACTCTATCGTGGAGCTACGAGGGATCCACCTTCCCTGTCAATGTCAGTTTGCCGCTTTCCCAGTCTGCTTTCACGTTCTCAACACCTTCAAATTTAACTAAGAATACTTCAATTTCTTATTGACTTTAATCATAAAATCAATGAAATTCGAGGTTTGTATGCTAATCCCATCTTCTTTGAATGCCACCAATTCATTTGGCTCCTTCATGTTTAATCTATTCGTTTCTACTTGTTCTTCTTGCTTAGCTGGTTCCTCGGGTTGAATAATGAAGAAATCTTCCATTGGCATGTTATTTAGCTCATTTGAAACTACTTGATCTTCAATCCTTTTATATTTTTGTATGATGATGTCTCCCGTAACTATTTCGCCGTCGTCATCATCTTGTTCTTCATATGGATCATCAAAGATAGCTTTCCTTACATCCTCTAGAGTTTCCAATAACAAACAATTTTTAATATAATGCGATGCACCACAATATTCATAGGTTGGTCTAATCTCCCCCGTAAATAATAGATTTAATATTTAATCCTTTTAGAAATCCATCCTTATCAAATACAATAGGTTGATCGTATCTCCACTTTTTAAGTTCGTGTCTGAAAAGAAAATCTCTAAGGAGCATGTCACCTTCATTTAAGTCTGTATCAATCATTGTGAATTTTTGACCTCTTGCTTCTTTTAATTCCCTATCAATGGAACAATGAAAAACAAGTAGATCAATTGAAAAAAGAAAATGAAAAAAAAAAAAATCAAACAAAAGCAAGAAATAATAAAAACTTGTTGTCGATTTTTATATTCAGCAAGTGACGGATTGTAACAAATAATATAATGGACCAATGAGTCATGATATCGTCTCACAAAAACTACTATTTAAAAATTAGTTAAATTATTCCTAACTTTAATTTGATCGAAAACAAATAATAAGGTTTGTGATTGGTGTTTAAATTATTCTAACTAAACTAAATTATTAACGTACACAATTTATCGAATTTGAGTTTTAAAAGTATGAATGCGGAAGCTAGAACTTAAAATTTTACCTATAGATCCTCTTTAATTCGTCAATCAAGGTTCATTACTATTGTAGTATTCAGTCAAATTTTTCTAAAGAATTCAATTTACCCATCTCGAATTCTCATTAAATAATTCAATTCCATATTAAAGTAATCTTAGTTAAACGAAATATTAATTCTAAGAATTCATCTAATGACTGCAATAACTAGTATAGGTATCTCTAAACGTATACTAAATTACTGGATTTTACTATATGGTCTAAATCTAATACTCATCTCTCGACTCATAATAAATTCACAAAATCATTGAATAATTAGTCAAATAATTCAAAATATTAAATTCATGAATAAAATCAACACATATATATATATATTTGAAAATCTAGAATCTTGAATAAAAGAAATAAAAGGTTACACATAGATTACATTGTTCAATCTAACTATGATTTTAGGTACTCATAATAATGAAAGAAAAATAAAAAGTATAGAGTTCATAATCGGGTTTTGAAATCCTAATCATGGAAATAATTGGATCTTGAACCAAAAATATTCTTCAACATCAAAAGTCTTCAAACCCTAACTTTTTTTCTTTGATCCTAATGATTTTGTGTTTTCCTCTCCCAAATTGTGTGGAATTCTCTCAAAAGTGCCAACAACTTGTATTTATACTACTTCCCACGTTTGTGTCAGATATAGGGTTTTATGAGCTTTAAAACAAGTCAAAACGCACCCTAAATACATCCAAGCGATGCTTCAGGGCGCCACAACTCTGTATTACACAAATTGGTGGCCCCGCGGGTGAAAATTTACACTACAGTTCCTTTGATATTTTTTTCATAACTTTCTCTCCCGGTATTTGTTTGAATCGATTCAAATGGGGCTGTAAAGATAATCAAATGGTTACAACTTTACTTGGAATATAATTTTCCCAATTTGAACTTTTGTTAGGTCAAAAATGGGTCTCAATCTCCGACTAAAAATCTGGAACATACTTGTGCGATTGAAAATTGATTTGTGAAAATATTTTGATTATATTTCGCTCATTTTGACTTCTGGTTGCATACAATTGACTCATAGTGTTCTCGAATCTTCACCTTGAGATTCGATATAACTTTTAAGTATTTACACTTTAGTTCCCAAGCTTTGGATCTTGCCATTTTTTCGCCAATTTCACTTCTTTCTTTCAAATCTACTTCATTTCATCAAGTTTTACCTAATAAACGAAATACATAATAAATTAGGCTATAATTGTTCAAAAGATCTATTAAATGTCTATTTTAAGTCCAAATAAGTGTATAAAATACACTAATCAGTAAGTGTAGGGCCTGCATAGACTTCTTCAACCTCAACGAAGCATGTCCCAAAGACAACTTTCCACTCCAATGATCGACCAACTCGTTGATTCTATAGTTGGACATGAGTTATTGAGCTTTAGGGATGCGTATTCGGGATACAACCTAATTCTCATGTACCCATTCGACAAGGAAAGCAACTTATTGTGGATAGAGGACTTTATTGCTATAAAGTCATGCCCTTTGGCTTGAAGAATGTCGAGGCTCGTTAACAAAATGTTTACCAATCTAATTGGTAAGACAATGAAGATTTATGTGGATGATATGATGTTTTATCTTTTACTCCCCAAGGTCGACCCCATGTTTGTATTGGAGGCTCACGTCTAAAACTCTTCCACACTCTTATATTTACTTCCTCTAGTGACTTAATCATCGGAATTCACGCTGTCAACTCCACCCCCGTCAAAGGAAGTAAAGTGTGGCTTGTTTGTCCAAGTATGTAGAAACTAGGCTTACGTGGACAAGAGAGGCTTAATGATCTATTGGCCAAGTTGGAGATATATTTTTTATTGGTCAACAATAACACAGTTCTTAGATGAAAGTTATAATGTTAAAATGCGGTACACACTATGCTAGACTAATTTTGAATAATCAGTGGAGCCATCAATTGTACCATAAGTCTAGCATTCCTTTTGCCCACAATTGCATTAGATTTTTCTACCTTATATTGGCCATCGTGATTTCTTGCTTTTTTTTTTTTTTTTTCTTTTCCGTTCTTTCTGTCCCAACTTGAATGTATGTTAGATCATCGGGTCAAATGGCACTAAATCACTGTGTCTCGAACTTTGTAGGCAAGAAGTATAAAGAGAAAGAATAGTATACTAAAATATTTAAAAGAAAATTAAATAGCAAAATAAAGTAGTAAAGTACGAAAACTAAGCTCTTGTTTGGTACTGATTAAAATCTAGATTTCAATTTAAGTCAAAGTCAATAATTAATTTTAACCACATATTTTATGAATTTTACAAGTTTTCACCCACACATTTCATCAACTTCTACCAAAATCTACTAAAAAACAGATTTTAATCCCCATTGGCTAAATAAACTACNTGTTTGGTACTGATTAAAATCTAGATTTCAATTTAAGTCAAAGTCAATAATTAATTTTAACCACATATTTTATGAATTTTACAAGTTTTCACCCACACATTTCATCAACTTCTATCAAAATCTACTAAAAAACAGATTTTAATCCCCATTGGCTAAATAAACTACAATCCCCAACATTAGCGTAAAAAAATTGTTTGAGGATGTCAGTAATTGCAAGTAATAAAAAGTAAATAAAAGATCATTTCCATGACTGTGAATCCCGTTAGATTCCAATTAATATTATCTTTAATCGAAATAGCACAATTTTGAGGATGTCAGTAATTGCAAATCAAATTTAATAATTAACTAAAGATTAGAATTTTAACTAAATCATCAAGCTTTGATGGAAACTAACATAGTTAAAACCACCGGGATACTGAATCTCATTATATTCCTCAATTTTCATACTCAATTAATTAATTGACTATACTTATTTAGACTTGATGAACAATTTTCCTCTATTATTTAATAATCTCTCCCAAATAATATTAAAACTCTTCTAGCATATGGCCCGAATACATCTCTACGAAGTATGCAAGTATATGAAAACAAATTAAATCCCAAGAACATTTACAATAAGAACATTCACACTAAGATCATAAAAAACATAGATATATTTCTTTTATCAAATTAAATCCCAAGGACATTCACAATAAAATCAAAATTTACTACGCGTCAAGTGTTCAATTCCTTCTCTCGAAGAGGATAAAACTCAATTTATTCAATCATTCATCAAGTAATTAAAAGCATTAATAACATAATATATAACCATTCAAGCAAACAAGTAGTTGACATCAAAAACTTGAATATACATGAATTCTTCAAAATATGGGGTTCATCATCATCCGACACTTAGTCTAGTGTTATAAAATCACACGAACATGATGTAAAAAATAATACATTACTCGAATTTCAATTGTAAAATGTAAAATGGAAAATAACTATTGAACGAATTCGGCACACTAAGAAACATCAGCGTGAGAGCTGTGATAATTAGTGTAAATTTATCTAGGGTAAATAGCACAAAACGTCCTTACCTTTCAATGTTATTGTGCTAAACGTCCCTACCTTTCATTTTTTGACATTTTCACCCTTACCTCCTACATTTCATTGTGCAAAAGGTCCTTTTTAACATTTTT
>CAIGRP010117704.1:0-13560 GCA_903798385.1 Fraxinus cuspidata
TGATAATTCACCAAAAACCCAGCCTAATTCGACAAACGAAAAGTCAAAGAAAAGAAAGTATTCCTCACAGCTTTTCACGAAGCTCAGGTGGATCCTTGGGAGGTACCAAGTGTATTGACGAGGCGCTGGAAGTTGGATACAGCAGTGTTGATTTGGAAAATTCCCTCTACAAACGTTAACATTTGCTATATATCTCCCTACTTATTAAAAATAGTAGAAAATCCCCCTATAAGAAACTTTTTTGTGCGAACAAATCCCTACCGTCAAATTTGTAGTTAAAAACAGTAAAAATGCCAAAATTAAAAATTAATAATTACAATTTTAGTATATAAACTTTTTATTCTTTTACAATTGTACCCAAAAAAAATTTCATGTACCACCCACAATCCCAAAGTTCTAAAATTTTATATTCCACCCCACCCCACTTCATCTTCTTCACCAAAATTTTATTATTTTATTTAATCACTTCTAAAACCCTCTTAAATCCCTCAGCCCAAATTCATTGAGAAAAAAAAAAGAATACTATTTCTCCCGGCGTGCATTGTGTGTATGAATGTTAAGTAAGGTTTAAGTACTTGTTAGTAATTTGTGAGTTCTAAGTGTTTTTGTTATTTTACACGTATTTGTTAGGATTTATTAATTTTTGGTTTTTTTGTGTTGTGTTCACATTGGAATTCCTATACATTGACTAGGAAGCACGTATTTACTTTTTGGGGTCTCATTATTCAAAAATTATGGACGTGGATGAGAAGAATACGTGTAACATAACAAAAACCAAAGCAACTCACAGATTACTAACATGTATTTAATTCCCATTTAACATTCATACACACAATGCATGCAAGGACAAAAAGTATTCTTTTTTTTTTTTTTTTTGCCAATGAATTTGGGATGAGGGATTATGAAGGATATTGGAATGGATTAAGTAAATAATAAAGTTTTGAAGATGAAGTGAGGCGAAAAATAAAATTTTAAAAGTTTAAGAATGTCAGTGATACATAAAAAAATTTATGTATAATTTGCAAAGAATAAAACGTTTAGATATTAAAATTACATTTATTATTTTTTAATTTTGGCATTTTTACTGTATTTAATGGCAAATTTAACAGTGTGAAGATTTTTCACACAAAAAATTTCAAATATAAGGTTTTCTACGATTTTCAATAGATAGAGATATATTACAAATTAAAACTTTTTTATGGGGGTTTCTGCTATTAATCCTTCTAAATATAATAAAATTTCTTTACAATTCACAAATATGACAATTATGCCATCAACCTTTTAACATTGTGACCTTGTTTGATCCCCATTTTTTTTTTTTGCCAAAATAATTTTTTTTTTCCTTCTCTTTCAACCAAAGATTTTTCATTAAAATGATATTACACGCAACTCAAAATATTTTTTAACCACATATATTCCATCAATTTACTATTCAAAAATGCATTTTATTCAAAAAAGGAGGGCCTCAAACATGCTCTGTGTTTGCAACTAAAAAGTTAGGGATGATTAAGTTTGAAACCTTTTGAAAAATATTACCGAATAATGTAACCAAAAAGAAAATAGAAGGACGAGTGACCAATATATAAGCACACCAATGAATCTAGAGCATGAATAGGTTTTTAACCCTTAGAAAGTTTAGAAATGAGAGAGAAATTGGGTTGATAATTGAATAATTTTATTTTTATACTATTGTCTAGTAGCAGTGTTCTAAAAACCGCCGTTTTTAATCCTTAAAAAGTTCATAAATGAGAGAGAAATTGAGTTGATGATTGAATAATTTTATTTCGTACTATTGTCTGGTAGACTAGTAGTAAGTGAGCCCTTAACTCAAATAAATAAATAAATTGGTCTTTCAAATTTAATTATAGTTGCATTTCAATATTCAGTTCTTGATAAAAAAAAAATCAGTTAATTGTAACGTGAATTTACCCCTTGTTTGATAGTTATTATTTTTAAAAAAAAAAAAATTAAGTTTTGAATAATGATTTTTTGAGAATATGTGATAAAAAAGTATAAATTTTTTTTTATTTTACATACAAAATATTTTATTGTATAAATGTGTGGCGAATATATTTTACATGCAAAGGATGTCGTGGCGAGGATAAACAACATTATTAGTTCAACTCGCAATGAGTTGAAGGCATGCGTCAAGGAGTTGTTGGGGAACAGAAGGCTCGTTAGGAAAACTGAATTATATTATTACACTTGTACGATTGACACATATGAGTAATAGGGACATACTTGAAGTGACGGAAGACTTGGATCAAAAGTTCGAGTGGGTGGAGTGGAATGTCAAAGAGCACAAGAAATTGCAAATCAAGTAAAATGTGAGGGACGAACTTGCTCATTGAAATCTTTTCGTAGGATGCTGGTTTGTCAAATTACGTTTATTGTGTTTGTGTTGATTTTTTTTTAATCTTGAACATGAATTTTTCCAAATCTTTGTATTGTTATTTAATGAATGGAGATATATGGTCTTGATATGCACGGTAAACAAATGCTCATAAGAGTTTTTTGTATCTGTCGAAACTGTTTTTTATAAACAAGTAACAAAATAAAGGTACGATACTTTGCTTACATACACATCAATCAAACTTGACTTGTTACTTTTTATTGAGAAGTTAAACCAAACCATCATCATTTTCAAATATATTTGCTCATCACTATCATTTATAAAATGCAACACTGATACCCACATTGTTCATAACAAGAGTCGTCACTAGTGATTTTATTTGTTTTCTCACTGCTGAAAATTTTTGACATCTAAAAAGAAGTGCTATAACTTGGTCATGGAGGACTTCTATTACAATTGTAATCTTTTGTCGAACTTAGACGACGATGACGAAATTAATGGGGTGGCTTATTTGAATGAGCTAGTGGCGGACATAATGGAGTGATTTCATTATTGTTGAATCGCTAAACGCGACATGATGTACAACTATTGCAAGCAGCAACGTCGCATTCTTATATTTCCTTTTACTAGAAATGGTCATATGTTTATGTTAGAGGCAATGGAACGTAATGGAAAAATGTGCTACCATTAATTTTGAATGCACCCATCGATGTTAAAAACATTTTACACACATCCTTCATGATGAGTATGGTCTCAGCGATGGCTAACATGTACATGTAGATGTCTGTGAACAAGTTGAAATGTTCTTATGCATACTATTGCACGGAAAGGGTTGTAGTCAAGTCCAACGCTATTCAATCATTAATTGCAAATAGTGGAGCATCACTTCAGAGAGGTTCTTCGTGCCATTCGCACGTTATCTGTACGTGTAATCAAGTCGGATCTTAATTACAACATAGATGCAGAGCATCACAGTCCAGATACCAACAAGTATCTATTATTCCAGAATTGCATCAGTGCGATTGACAAAACGCATGTTATGGCTATTTTGCCACGTTACGAACGAGTGAACTTCTTTGGACGTAAAGGAATACCAATGCAAAATGTACTGACCACATGTGACATATTAATTTATGTTTCACATTTGTGCTGGCCGATGCAATAGAAAATACACACGATACCCACATTTTAGTTCGAACTATACACAGCCCAGACATTCATTTTCAACATCTTGCTAGCAGTAAGTTTTATCTAGTCAACTCGAGATTTGCACATCGACCTAGCTGTATGTCACCATATAAAGGGTTAGGCATATTGTATCATTTTCAGCAATTTCAAGATGAAACCACATGTAAAAGATGCAGGTTTCGAAATGTTTGTGAGAGTTTTAACTTTAGACACTCGTCGTGCAAAAATGTAATTGAACGTGCATTCGGTATCTGAAAACAAAAATGGAAAATCCTTGACCGTATGCCGAACTACTAGTTTCGAACACAGATAGTAGTTGTCATAGTCACAACTTCCTTCGAGGGGCTAGAGTAGTTCACGAGGCTTCATGAGGATGGGGACGGATCCAAACGTTGCAGAGGTAGAACTACCGAACGAGGACGATAAAATCGCTACTAAAATGAATGCACCTGAAAGGTCTTGTAATGAGTGGGACATACTACGCGACTATATGACACAACAACAATGAAAACGTGTAGGTATGTCGACGTCAATTGTAGCTCTTTCGTTGTATGGACATTATTTTATTTTTTTGGCAAGTTCGTTTGTACGCTAACAATGTTGGTAATGAAGTAAAAACAGAAAACAAATGTTGCAATTAAAAAACAAGAATTGCATTGAGCAAACAAGTCCAAGCTCAAAAACCAATTCATGGCGTTGAAAAGTCAGTTGTGGTGGGCTTGTAAAATTTGACAAAATTGCACACCAAACGAGACGGGTATAAGTTGATATTGACCCATAAATATCAAACAAATCTTCGACAAGAAAGTAAATGGTGGCCCACAATTATGTGATGGAAGAATATATATATATATATATATATATTTTTTTTTTTTTTTAACAAGATGATGCCCAAACAAGCACTTAATTAAAATCTATTTTTTTTTTAGAAATTTTAATTAAAATTAGAGGAAACCATGAATAAAACGAGAGGAAAGAAATTCAGGAATGTCCAACTGAGCTCTAACCTCTTGCTGCAAAGAAAATATACGCTACTTGAAATGTACACTTGATTTTGGTCTTTTCTATAAAAAGACAGAAGGATTAGATCTTGTTGGCTTTTGTGATAGTGATTATACATGAGATTTATAAAAGTACTTCTAGTCATGTATTTATGATAAGTTCAAGGGTAGTATCATGATCATCGAAGAAACAACAAGTTACTTTGTCGACAATTGAAGTAGAATTTATAGTAGCAACATCTTGTGTGTCAAGCCATTTGGTTGGAAAGAATACACGAGTTATTGCACTGCTTCCATAAAAGACCTATATCGATTTTTGCGATAATAGTTCAACCATAATAAAGTCTATTTCCTTCTTTCTAATAATTTCATTGAGTAGCATACCTGTAATAAAACTTTAACACCCTCCCCTAAACTGAATACTATTCATACAATCAGTTTAAAGTAGAAACTGAACTAACTCCAAGTAAATTACGCAGCTTCACAACCTGGTCTTCACTTCAACAATAACCCAATTCAATGACTCATTCGACCGTGAGATCACGAAGAAAATGGTATCTCACATCTATGTGCTTACTCCTACCATATAAAACTGGATTTTGTCAAATTTGTTGGTTGTAATACCTACATAAAGGCAATTTCATTTATGAATAACGTATATAGTTTTCTTCCTCTAATAAAGCCTCTATTTCTACATCTATCATGTTCTCTTTCTTTAACAGAATTTCTAAATCTTTTTTCTTTTTATAATACTGGTATCAGAGCCATAAGAGGAGAGAAATTGATGTTGAGAGTCTTAAACCAGTGAGGTAGAGAGTCCAAGATTCCAAACAAAAAAAAAACATCAGCTTTATTTCCAAAAATGAAGTCAGTGAGTATTACTCACAGTGACAGCAGCAAGATATTGGCTTATGAAGATATCGTGCGACCACGAAATTCCACATTTTGATGGTCATTATGGCCATTGGAGCATGCTGATGGAAAATTTCTTAAGATCCAAGGAGTATTGGCAGGCGGTTGATTCAGGGATACCAGAACAAGCAGTTGGGTGGTTTTACTAGAAGCACAGAAGGTAGAGGTGGAAGGATTGAAGCTGAAGGTTTTGAAGGCAAAACACTACTTGTTTCAGGCAATTGATCGTCCAATCTTTGAAACAATTCTTAGCAAAGAAACTTGAAATTTGGGATTCAACGAAGAAAAAGTATCAAAGTTCATTGAGGGTGGAGCGTGCCCAGCTTCAAGCTTTAAGAAGAAATTTTGAGACTCTACAGATGAAAGATAGCGAATATGTAACTACTTACTGTTCTAAGACTATAGAGATGGGAAAAAATCGCATTTCCATGGTGAAAAGATGGAAGGTATAGCCATTATCGAGAAGATTCTATGTTCTTTGGCCCCAAGGTATAATCATGTTGTTTGCTCGATTGAGGGATCTAAGGATATAGATTCTCTATCATTTGATGAACTACAAAGTTCCTTGTTAGTTCATGAGTAAAAGATGAATCAAAGTACCACTACAGAAGAGCAAGCTTTTAAAGGCTTCCACTTATGTTGGGTCCTCAAGTTCAAGGAGAAGAGGTCGAGGTGCATTGAGATGAATCAAATTTTCAAGGCAAAGGGAGGAGACGTGATCAGCAAGTCGATAAATTCAAAAATTGAATGCTACAAATGTCACAAGTTTGGTCACTAGCATTCTGAACGTCATACCCAATTGCCTCATGACAAAGAAAAGTGGTAGAAATCAAACTTTGTAGAGGAGGAGGAAGAAACCTTGCTGAATGGCTACTCAGGTTAAGGAGAAATAGCTGGAACCCGGAATATGGTATCTTGACACTGGATGTAGCAATCATGTGTGCTGTTACAAGTTATTATTTTCTCATTTAAATGAAGATTTTCATACTACTGTAACTTTTGGTGGTCATTCACAAGTCATTGTTAAGGAAAAGGAAGATATTCAAATCTGGACAAAAAATGGCAATATTGAGACTATTTCAATTTGAGAAACAATCTGTTAAGTGTGGCGCAACTACAGGAAAAATGGATATACATCTACAATTAAGGAAGGCGCTTGTGAAATTTATGATCCAAGAAGGGGCCTAATTGCTCATGTTAAGGTGTCTCAAAATAGGCTATTTTCGGTAAAGAATCAGACCCTACAGACTTGCCTTGCAGCAGTAGTGAATGATCCAACGTGACTTTGGCATTATCGTTACGGCCATCTGAATTTCAATGGTTTAAAAATTCTATCTCACAGGAATATGGTGATGGGCCATAGATGTAAAAATCCTGTTATAGAAAGAGAACATGACAGACGTAGAAATAGAGGCTTTATTAGAGGGAGAAACCTACGTACGTTATTCAAAATGAGATTTCTTTTATATAGGCATTACAACCAACGAACTTGACAGAAAAATGGCAAAATCAATAAGCAACAACTAACCCACATCTACTATTACTTGCCTAAAGATCAGGTAAAGGACAACAAAATAGAGTAAATTCCTGAATACTAGGACAACTCATTTACTCTGCTAATAAAATAAAATTTTAACACCCTTCCCTAACTGAATGCAATTCATACAACCAGTTTAAAGTAAAAACTGAACAACTCCAAGTAAATCATGCAACTTCACAGGTGCAGCTAGTTTGAGAGGTTTGATTAGAATATCTGCAACCTGGTCTTTACTTCGACAATAAACCAATTCAATGACTCCTTCTTTTGTGAATCACAAAGAAAATGGTATTTCACATCTATATGCTTACTCCTACCATGTAAAACTGGATTCTTAGAGAGTTTAAATGTTGAACTATTATCGCAAAAGATCGGCACAAATCTTTTCTGGAAGCAGTGCAATAACTTGATTATTCTTTCCAACCAAATGGCTTGACATGCACAAGATGCTGCTGCTATAAAATCTGCTTCAGTTGTGACAAAAGTAAAAACTTGTTGCTTCTTCGATGACCATGATACAACCCTGAACTCATCATAAATACATGACCAAAAGTACTTTTTCTATCCTCTAGATCTCCCGCATAATCATTATCACAAAATCCAACAAGATCTGATCCTTCTCTTATTTTATAGAAAACACTAGGTTTACCATAAAGCTAGGCATAACAAATCTGTCAACCCCAGTATTTTCATTGTGCTTAAGCGTTTAGTCAGTTCACTTTCACTATTCACTCACTCAGTGTACCATTCAAGTAGCGCAAGATTCTCTTTGCAGCAAGGAGATGGAGCTCAGTTGGACATTCCATAAATCTGCTAATAAGACTTACAACAAACATAATATTAGGCCTAGTTGCTGTTAAGTACTTCAAGCTTCCAATAATTTGTTTGTATAAGGTACTAATAACCCTCTTTCCTTAAGAATCCTTTGTAAGCTTCATACCTAGTTTAGTTGAAGTTCCAACTGAGTTGCAATCCCTCATCTGAAACCTGCCCAAAATCTCCAGAGCATATTATTTTGTGTGATGAAAATTCCATTTGTTGATTGCACTACTTCGATACCAAGAAAATAGTGCATAATTCCTAAATCAGTCATATCAAAATCTGCCATCATAGACCTTCTAAAATCTTCAATCATTGTTGGATCATTTCTTGTGTAGATGAAATCGTCTACATATTAACAACAATCGGAATTTTTCCTACAACTCCAGGTTTAGTGAAGAGAGAATGCTCATGTAGATATTTTCGGAATCCTTCCTTGGTAAAATAAGTATCCATACAGTTATACCAAGCTTGGGGTGCTTGGTTTAGCCCGTATAATGCCTTCTTCAATCTGTGAACTTTCTTTTCATTTCCTTGTTGCACATAACTAAGGGGTTGATCAATATAGACCTGCTCATTTAGATTGCCATGTAGAAAGGCTGATTTCACATCCAATTGAAATATAGGCCAAGAATTTTGCGCTGCGATGACACTACAATTCGAATGGTATCATGCATTGCAATTGGAGAGAAAATTTCTTTATAATCAATGCTAAATTCCTGTTTGTATCCCTTTGCAACGATCCGAGCTCTATACTTGTCAACTATACCATCTTGGTTCAACTTTGTTTTATAAACCCATTTAACGCCAATGGATTTTTGCCCTTTCGAAAGTTTTGATAGCTCCCATATGTTGTTTTTCTCTATAGACTAGATCTCTTCATCCATGACTTTTTATCATTTCACATATTTGACAGCCTCTTGGAATGATATAGATATAGGATCGCAATTCGAAAATAAAGCAAAGTGAGTGAGTGGCTCTTCAGATTGACCAATGTTAGTTACCTCGTAATCTAACATCCATGCTGGCCTTTTTCGAATCCGAAGAGAACGTGAACTTGTTAATGCATCAATAAGTTCATCATATTGTGCTACTGTTGCTGAAGTTTCAGCATCTGCAGGAGCTTTATTTTGTGGATTTTCAGAGTAAAAAATTGCAGTAATTTGATTCTGTAGGAGCTGTTACCTTTCTTCATTATTTTTCCATCAAAATCTACTTGTATTTGTTGTTTGACACAGTTTTATTCCATTTTCAGAGCCTTTCTTCTTCAAAAATTACATCACGACTAGTTTTAATTTTCTTGGTTATAGATTTGTACAATTCATATGCGTTTAACTTCTCACTAACGCCAAGAAAGATGCATTTCTCTCCTTTGTCATCAAGCTTTCTTCTTTTTTTGATCTGGAATATGGCCATATACTATGCAACCAAAGATTCTGAAGTGGTTGACAGTTGGTCTCTGTCCATTCCAAGCTTCTTTAGGCGTCATATTTTGAACAGCAAAAGTTGGACTTCTACTCAAAATGGGAATGCTCCATATGACTGCTTCAGGCCAGAATCTTCTTAGGATAAGTCCCTTAAACTATACGCAATGTTCAGAGTTGGAGATCACTCAATGTCCATAGTTATTTATAAATTGATCTTCTTTCATAGTCCATAGATAAAGAATCAAATGATGAAAAAGAAGATAGAGAAAAAAGAAATGAGAATATTAAAAATAGAATGATAATAATAATGGGTAAAGAGATAGAAAAATATTATTTTTATATCACGCCTTTAATGTTTCTAGAATGAAAGAGAAATAATAAATACTGAAAAATGAGAGAAATATTACAGATGGAAAGACATTTTTTTTTTTTGGAAGTGTTTCAAATATTGGGGGTGAATGAGATACTTTTTTTAAGATTTTATTTTTGTAATTTTTACTTAAAAGTTAGTACTTGAAGAATTTTATTAAAGTCATTGACATTTTCCGTACCTGTAATTACTTTAGACTTCTAAAGAGTTTTGATGCATCATTTGTAACATTTATCCATCTTGCGATTCCTATCAATGGATTCATAATAATCCATGACCTTTAAAAACTTTCTAAAAATCTATTAGTCTTTATTAAATACTTCAGACTACTATGAAGTCTTAAAATGTCTAGATTGAGTATACATAAACTTTTTAAATTTTCTAAAGGCCTGCTTGAGAGTTTCGGAGTACTGATTATTGATTTTTTTAAAGTATCGATTTTGATCGTTTATGAGTGATTTTAATAATGATTTTTAAAACTATCCAACATATGCTTTAGAGTTGATTATCTATCGATTCTGAAAGTTTTTTAAAAGAATAAAATTACATATATGTTATTTAGTGAAATTTTTAGTTTATAGTTTCTTGTATAAATTTTTCTACTTATAATATTTTACTTATATATAAATTTTTTACATATAAGTTAATATTTAACGTAAAAAATTAAATATTTACTTAAAACTTAAGTTAGTGTTTTTACTTTATAAGTAATTTTATACTTTAAATAATTTTAGTTGAATTTTTACTTATAAGGAACTTTTTTATACTTTATAAGTAAATTTCTATCTTATTAGTACTTTTTTATATTTTATAAGTGAATTTCTATCTTATTAGTAGTATTTTTATTTTATAAACAAATTTCTTACATAAAAGTAGATTTTAATTATAGTGTTTTTTTCTAATTTTATAAGTAATATTTTATTTATAAGTATTTTTTTTAAAATTGTAATGTAATTTTTTCTTATAAATAATTTTTTAGTTATTATATTTTTATTTACAATTTAGTTTTGAACAAAATAGGTTGGTTGAAATAATTATTTTATGAATAATAAAATTAGAAAAGAATATGAGAAACGGTCAAAACTCGATGATTTTGTGAGTTGAGAAAACTGCGCAAAATTACACTACAGCGATTTTGAGCGATTTTTAAATTATTCAAAATCGGTGCTCAAAAAAACTTTCAAGTACCGTTTTTTTCAACCCTTTATAAACAGTGTCACTTAAAATTGGTGAAAAAAACTTCCAAAGAGACCCTAATAGGTTTAAAATTTGTCAGCAACAAACTTGGGGGCAGTGATATTGAAATTTGAGATTACGATCATTGCAATGGGAGATCATTGGCAGTGGCGGAGATAGGGGTAGCCTTGGGATTTAGCAAGGGTTGACCAAGCCCTTTTCTTTGTCTGAAAAAATGTATGGGCATTTTTTTTTGCCCTTTTACGTCTATTGTAAAAATAAATAAATAAAGTTCTCTTCTCCTGATTCCGTCTATGACCATTGTGAAACCAAGAAGAAGACTCGCAACTTCTTTAACCCAAATTTATGGCGTGGTCACTGGGACAAGTGATGGATTAATTTCTAAACCTATTTTATGTTGTCAAGTAATTTTGTCCATCGTAGTATATCTTTTGAATTTCTAGTTTTAAAGCAAAAATTGATAAAGATGTACGATAATGCACATTTTCTATCTTGATGCTACATGCAAGTCACGTTTCTTGTTCCATATTAAATTTTCGCATTAGCTTGTTTCCTTTCTATTTTTTCTTCTATTATCGAAACTTTTTCCATCGAAAATAGAAATCCAAAACATTTAATTAGTTCTATTTCAAAGTCAACTTTTCTAGAGCATAGAAAGACTTGGTTATATTACAATCTAGAACATAGAACAATCTAGAGCATAGAAAGACTTTGTGACAATCCACAAGGAATCAATTTTGATCTGATTAGTTCAACTACAATTTAGAGCAAATGAAACTATTTCATTTATGCATAAATCCCTATGCACATTTAATTAGGTCCATTCATCTCTATCCAATCAAAAAATACTTTTGGGGAGTTTTGGTATATTCATTTTAGGAAACATAAGATAAAAAATATCAATTATTTGAGGCCGCGGTAGTAGAGGAGAGGCTCAAAAATGGTGAAATTTGCCCAAAATTCTCTTTAGTGGGAAGAAGAGCCCTAGTCTAAATCTTAGATGCAAATAATTTTTCGTTAACATATGATTTATTTTCGTCGATAGCAAGTTTCTCATCAAACATAACTATAGCTTATACTAGACACGCTATGACATTATAAAAGCAAAATATGTGGTCACGCTATTTCAATTTCAATGTTTTAAAAAGCAAATGTAGTCGTGAAGTTTGATCTTATCGTCTAATAACCTTTTAAGTCTTTTTTATAAAATACTACCAAATTGTTATGGATGTTAAAGTCGATAATAATGGGAAAAAAATAAAAATAAACTAACTTTATAATGTGCTGAACATCATATAAAATCATGATATTTTTTTATTGTGCCAATTCGAAATATGAATGGGTCAGTCAACTCATTGCACATCAGATTAGTGCACCCATTATCGGCCCAGTTGAGAACGTAAACGCGTACGTTCTGTTGAAATAATGTGAAAAGGATTGAAGTACCTTTGAATTAGTGCATCCGCATATTACCTCCCTAAGTCAACTCTAGAGTCAAAGCCAAAGTCAAGTCAGTTATATTTTGTAATTTCTGAATTTCAGTGCCTCGCTATTAGAGTCAATCATGCAGTCTTTTATGTCACTAACTACAATCAAGGATCGTGTTTTCTAGAATCTCGATAAGATAATATTACTAAATTAAACAAAGATATGTATATCGATTGATAATTATTTGTCTATCAATAACAAATATTTATTTATGCGGATGACCCATATTTGGTGGAGACGTGATAAGATAATAATTGTACCAAGAAACCCGTCTCGTGCAAAGAAGCACTCAAAGTTTAGGAGAGAAAATTTTTGATAAAAAGGTCTTATATGTACAGTGATAGGACCATCTAATCAATTAATGACACATGATCGTATGTGTAAAAATTAATGTATACTCCAATTCTTCTTCTTACTTATTTCAAATCACACATACTACAAACGTTGTTAATTAATTTTAATCGATCAATTTATTAATTGATCTAATGAAATACATGTCTTCTTTACTTGAAACAACCTATGAAATGTTGTCAAAAAAAAAAAAAAAAACCATTATCTAATACCATAATTGTACAATTGGTGAGACAAAATAAAAACAAACTAGGTGTAGATTAATTGATAAAAATAAAGAGAATAAAAGAAGTAATTACTGTTTATTTAATTTAACAAATATGTCGATCAATTAATTGAATAAAAGAAGTAATTTAATGAATTTTGTTTTTACTCTACTAGTTCATACGAGTCTATATTATTCTCATAAAAAATAATCAAATTCAAAATTAAATTTTGTGAAAAGTAAGAGGAAAACAAAGTAAAATAAAGATTAAACATCAAAGAAGTTATTTGAGTGGGTGATTTGAAATAAATAAGAGAGTGAAAGTAGATATTAAGTATGATACAAATGATTACACATCTTTAATTGAGTGGACGATTCTATCACTGCACATACTGAACAATCCTACCCAATTTTTCTCTCTCAAAGAGAATAGTAAAATTGGATAATATTTTTGTACGATACATGAATGCAACACTTGATCTTCTTTTCAGATTACATGATTAAAAAATGCAACTCTAGAACTACTTTTCGCATTACAAAAAATTAGAAATGAGATATAAGTTGATTTCATATTAGTTTATGTGGTAAATGAGAATTATACGAGAGTGCAAGGATTTTTCCATAATTTATTAGCTTCAAGTTTATCGAACTATAAATTTAGCATGTTAAACTCGAATAATGATAGATAATATCAATTTATCAAAGTTCCGCA